>BHFT01037591.1:31452-57915 GCA_004320025.1 Laticauda laticaudata
TCTTCTTCTTCCTCCTCCTCCTCCTCCTCCTCCTCCTCCTCCTCTTCTTCTTCTTCTTCTTCTTCTTCTTCTTCTTCTTCTTCTTCTTCTTCTTCTTCTTCTTCATCATCATCATCATCTTCCTCCTCTTCTTCTCCTTCTTCTTGGAAAAAAAAACAGTCCAGTTGCCTTTTGAAAAAGCATATTTGTTCTTCTAACAAGTTACTGGTGGGTTGAGTCACTTCCTACCTATACTTCCTTGGGGTATTTTTTTTCCTTTCTCTCCTGATTGTGACATACAAAAAACACCACTGTTGGGATGAGCAATTTGCACAAGAGACCTACAACAAATTAAACAGAAAACCATGGAAAAATCCACCCTCAACATGAAAGTGAAGAAACAGCCAATAAGGCAAGCCAATAATGGGGTCATTACTCAAGTTTCATCCCTCCATTGCATTACTAAGAACGAGGAGATAAAACTCTAGCCTAAAGCAGAGTTGTGTAATCAGGCTTCCTTGCATACCAATCTTCCCTCTTGAAATATTTCCTCCCCATTAGTTGCCTTGTCCGAGTGTCTGATACACGCTGGTCACACTTTCATCAGTGGATATGTATCATGAGGGTTATTGCCATGCAACAGCCTCCTAAGGTGAGGAGTGTTTTGATGAAAAATAATGGATATTTGTAAGGTGTGTTTTCTTTTCCAGAGGAAAAGAGGATTTCAGGGAAGAACATGGTATTCCTGTACTCAATAATGAAACTCTATTATTAGTGAGCAGATCCTCTCTTTTGTAGACTGCAGGTTCCAGTACTTCTGTTCAGTCCCAACACACCTCATCAAAAAGGAACTTCTTCTTTTGTTTTCTAAATTGCAAACTGGAGGCAACTAAGATGACTTTCAAGTGATAGACAGAGGTGTCATAGATGGAACCATATCCTAAGTAGCACATCCTGGGACAAAAATATATTTGAAGCACTACCGAGAGAAATGCAAAAGAAATTCACGAGCTGCTGCTCTATGAGCTTGGTTGTTTTCTTGCAGATGTTTCATTACCCAACTAGATAACATCATCTGTGCCTAATTTGGATAATGAAACATCTGCAAGAAAACAGCCAAACTCAGAGAGCACCAAAGAACCCTCACTTCAATCCTGAGCGACAAATATACTCCTTTATTGGCAAGTTCACAAGCTCCCTGAAATAGGAGATTGAAAAATAGAGCACACTTTGATTGGGGAGAAATTAAACAAACTGTAACACATTGCAATAGTGGTGAATTATAATCTAGACGGGATCACACCATTTTTCCTTGTGGTGCCTGCCTTCTGAGACACCCCAAAATCCAGTTGGCTCCAATACTGTTGGACTTCAAAAAGACAATAAATTCCCGCTTCCCTATCCAGAGGGGTATGCAAAAGTACTTTTCTGATTGCCTATTAATGTTTGATTGGATTTTAATTGAATTTGCTTATCTTGTTTTGCTTTGGGTTGATTGCACGCAGCTCAGAATCACAATGTTCAAGTTGAGTGACCGTATGTGGGTTTTTTTTCCCCAGACAAACAAACCAAAACTGAATTCTTATAAAGGTTTCTCTCTATCCCTTCCAGGAGCCAGCCCTTGAATCTTTGGCTCAGCCGATAGTTAGCTATTTTATTTTGGTCAATGGTCCGATCGTATTACAGTGTTTCCTACCAATGGGTGGTCCCATATTTATTTTTAATATTGACAATTGGGGAGGGAGTTAACAGCTGAATGGCAGAATGTCTGTGCTTTGTGAATAAAATATCACCTCCATCTATATCAGGAGTGTTCAACTTTGGCAACTTTAAGGCCTGTGGATTTCAACTCCCAGAATTCCCCAGCCAGCCATGGTTCCCGTTATGATAATAAGGCAGGTCAGTCATGTGACAGACTTAATTTTATGACTTTTTTTTTCAGCAGTTCTTATGCAAACGCCGTAACTGTTAAGCAAACCAATAGTTTGCTATGGGGCTGGTTTTGCCAAACCATAAGTAAACTCTCATAAAATACAGTGATGTGACAATGGGACATTGCAAAGGGTCATAAAAT
Organism: Laticauda laticaudata; assembly: GCA_004320025.1. Lineage (NCBI taxonomy): Eukaryota > Metazoa > Chordata > Lepidosauria > Squamata > Elapidae > Laticauda > Laticauda laticaudata. The sequence continues at coordinate 33,506 of BHFT01037591.1, forward strand.
TAGGCCAAGCACTGAGTGCCAAAAGTGCGATTACATTATAATGTAATGGATTATTGGAACTTTAAATCTGGTCATAAGTCGAGGACTACTTGTAGTTGTTACCAAACACCAATTATACTGTGACATGAGCTGCAAAGATAAAAATTATCTTAACTCCATTTAAAAAAAAAAATCAAATGGCATATTTTTCTTCTGGTCCTGTCAATTTCTTGACCTTTTCCCTAAACCATTTTTGAAACTACATTTCCCTTCACAAGGAATACCATTTCAAAGAGAGTAATAACCTCAGCTCGGGCGAGATGGTATATCCCAATCTGTAGAAGAGCAAGCAGAGCTTGGAGGGGAGGGGGGGAGTTAAGTGTGTCATCAGCCTAGAATCATTACGTTCCCACAAATGGTCTGATTCCAATCTCTGTTGAATTGTGCTGAATCTGGTGCCAATTTAGTGTTGAGCTTTAGTTGACTAGATTCTTGTGTATAGCCTTGAGCAATAAATACAGTCCTGATCTTTGGCGCCCGACACAATCTGACCCGTTTGCAACCTCACCAATGTACGTGCCTAGAAATGAACTATATTTCCTACATCTCTGCAGGATCAGAATCAGGAGTCTTGACTACAGCCTGTCAGCAGAGAAGAAGAAACACTAAGATGGGAAAGAGTACGTGTTTTGGCAGGACCAGGACATGGTGCGTGGATTGTGAAACCAAGCTGCCATGACCTGAGCATGACCCAGGCTGCTTCAGATTAACTCCACTCATAATTCCTTTCAACAGTCCTTCTGGGCCTCCTGGCAGTTTCTCCAGAGTTCCCCTTTTTGCATAAGCTGTTCCACAGGCGTCATCAAGACAAATGCAAGGTAGCAGCTGAGAGAACAGCCAGTGGATCATACTTCTTGTGATCTGGGCTGTTCCTCTTTTTTTTGAAAAAGCTGGTTTTGGCTCTAATGTTTTGACTGTTAGAAGAAGAGCAGAAGCAGCAGCTACAGGAGAATCCCCAAAGTTCTTGCTAAGCCAATCAGATGCATTCAACAGATTTATAATTTTTACAGACCCCTCACAACCCAGACATAAACCATTCCAACTCCTTCCCTCAAAACGATGCTATAAAGCACTGAACAACTAGACACAAGGACAGGTTTTTCCCAAACACCATCACTCTGCTAAACAAATAATTCCTCAATACTGTCCTATTATTTAAAAAGTCTGCACTACTATTACTATTAATCGTCTCATCACTCCTTATCATCCATCCCCTCCCACTTGTGATTGTGTGACTGTAACTTTGTCACTTATGATTTATATTGACTGTTTCCTAATATGATTTGATTGCTTATTGTACTCTATGACTATTATTAAGTGTTGTACCTGATGATTCTTGACAAATTTATCTTTTCTTTTATGTACGCTGAGAGCATTTGCACTGACAAATTCCTTGTGTGTCCAATCACACTTGGCCAATAAAGGATTCTATTCTATTTGATTCTATTCTATTTGATTCAATTCGATTCTCTATTAACTTCTATTCTATTCTATGCACGCAAACCTGATGAAGCTCCTTGGATGAGAAGCAAAAGAAAAAAACAGAAAATCCTGTTGCCTCTTGGAAAAAAAGCCCCTTTGGAATCTGAATTTGGGAAACTCCAACAGATTACAGAAGACAGAGGGCCTGGCATGTTGTCGTCTATGGGTTCATGAAGAGGAGGGCACAACTCAGGACTGAACGACAATACAGCTGATCACAATTCTGATTTTCTTTTTAAAAGCACCATTTTAAATTGCATGCTTAGCAAGACAAGACCTAAGGGTAAGGTTGAAGCAAATCAGACTTTCTCAATTTTTCCCCCCCTTTCTCATGAAAAGATTCACACTGAAGCAACTTTCTACTCAAATGTGATAAATGACAGGCTGAGGAGGAAAAACATATGCTCTTAGGTCACCGATGAGGTGTTTTCCATTAAAAAGAACAACCTCTTTTTTTATCCCCAAAGTGATAAAGCATGATACCGAACAGTTTAGAACAAATTAACACAGCTGTCCATAAAAAGAAAGACCACTGACCTTGGATGGGATGTAAGGAGAAGGAAGAGGGAACAAGGTCAACTGCTCTGATAATGCATAAAGTTCCTCAAAGGAAGGCAAGAAATATCTTGGAACAATCTGTAATAAATCTTTCTCTCCCAGAGTTTTCTCTGATAACCCAATCATCTTTCTGCAGATGGCAGAGACAAAATTTATGGCAGCTGTGCAATCCGATATATATTGATGCGGCTGCTTTAATGAGTCAAAGGCTCTGTCTGCCTCCTAAGTCCTCCTCCTTTGGAATCTGACCGGGAGCAGTCCATGTCCCTATAAAATAAATGTTGGCTAAAAGTACACCGATATAATATAAATATAAAATACAGCTGGTCCTTGACTTAACAACTATTCATTTAATGATCATTCAAAGTTACAATGGTACTGAGAAAAGGGAGAGAGGAAGGGAGGAAGAGGAAGGAAGAGGTAGGAAAAAAGAAAGGAGGGTGGGATAGGGAGGGAGGGAGGAGAAAAAAGGAAGGAGGGACAGGAAGGGAGGGAAGGAGGAAGGGAGGGATAGGGAAGAAGGAGGGAGGGAGGGACAGGAAGAGATGGGAAAAAAGAAAGGAGGGAGGAACAGAAAGAAAGAGAGGGACATGGAGGGGGGAGGAAGGAGAAAAAAGGAAGGAAGGAGGAAGGGAGGGAAGGAGGAATGCGGCTGCTTTAATGAGTCATAGGCTCTGTCTGCCTCCTAAGTCTTCCTTTGGAATCTGACCAGAAGCAGTCCTTGTCCCTATGATATAAATGTTGGCTAAAAGTACACCGATATAATATAAATATAAAATATAGCTGGTCCTTGAGTTAACAACTATTCATTTAATGATCATTTGAAGATATAAAAAAGAGAGGGAGGGAGGGAGAGGAAGGAAAAAGAAGAAAGAGATAGGAAAAAAGAAAGGAGGGAGGGACAGAAAGAGAGGGAGGGAGGAAGGAGAAAAAAGGAAGGAGGAAGGGACAGGGAGGGAGGTATAGGAAGGAAGGAAGGAGGGAAGGAAGGAGGAAGGAAGGGATAGGAAGGAAGAAGGGAGAGGAAGGAAATGAGGGAGGAAGAGGAAGGGAGAGATAGAAAAAAAGAAAGGAGGGAGGGACAGAAAGAGAGAGAGGGAGGGAAGGAGGAGAAAAAAGGAAGGAAGGAGGGACAGCAAAGGAGGGAGGGAGAAACTCTGAGCTCAGAGCCCACCCTGGACCCCCTCCCTCATTTCAACTCTTGAGCTAAAAATATTTTCCTCCATCCATCCAGACATCCTCTCCTCGGCAGAAACGGAATAATATATTTCATTCTTTCCATACGCAACCCCCCCCCCGCTTTCCTTTCTTTCCATAATCTCCCCCCCCCCCAAAAAATAAAATATCATTTTCTTTCTTTCTTTTTCTTTTTCTTTTAATCAGAGCCGAGTGAACATTTGATAGATGCTCCTTGGACTTCCTGTTCTTGCAACACAATGGAAGTCAGTCATCAACCGGAGGGGGAAGAAAATTAAAGAGGTTCAGAGATTCGGAGGTTTGAGTCATTTCAGCCTTTCCAGATGGTGGGACTTCCATTCTCCCCAAAACCCCCCTCCCCCCCAAAAAAAAAGAATTGAGATAGAGATGGTGAAGCAATATGCCACCCCCTTTTAAAAAATAAAAAGGAAAAAGAAGCACAACTGCCAGGAAAGAGGCGGGAATATCCTGTTGCATAGCCGAAGTTGCAGACTTTAGACAATGGGTTTTTTGGGGGGAGGAGGTGGCTTGTTTTAATTCCCTTCAGCGTTTCTTTCTGACGTTTCCGAAAAGAATATTAATTGGCAGAACGCTGAAAACTGTAAAAAATCAGCTGGGAAGAAGCCATTTCAGAGTGGGAACGACTTACGACCCCCACAATGGAGCCCGACATCCACGTTGCTAAGCAAGGCAGCTGTTAAGCAAGTCAGGCCCTGTTTTACCTTTGGGCCGCAGCAGTACAGTGAGTCGCCGCCGTTATGAAATGAATCGTGCGGTCATGGAAGTGAATCCGGCTTCCCCTGTTCGAATTGTTGGAAGCCTTCCGGGAAAGTTACAAACGGCGATCACAGTGCAACCATCGTAAATCCGAGTCAGTTACCAAGACAGGGACGCTGTAAAGGTCATATAAGTGTGCAAATCGGTCATAAGTCCCTTTTTTCAGTGCCGCTGTGACTTTGAATGGCCGTTAAATGATCTCTACATCATGTGCTCTTTTTTGTTGAATGTGGTGGGACCTTGGTACAGGTAGTTCCTCGACCTACAACAGTTCATTTAGTGACTGTAGAGGTGGAACTCTCACCTCACATTCAGTAGGCTGTGAGTTTGATCCCAGGTAGAAGAAGATATTTTTCTCTCTGGGCATGATGAGAATATATCTGCTAAACAAAACTCCACATTGGTGACAGGAAAGGCATCCAGCCAGTAAAACACTCTGCTAGCTCCATTCAGTTGCCCAGACTCCATCCCACCAGGGTTTATGGGGTCATTAATTGAAAATGATGACGATGATCATGATGCAACGAAATGTCACTTTATACTAGTGTACATTTTCAGTGAAAATAAAGTTATTCTAAGTTCAAAGTTACAACGGCAGTGAAAAAAGAGTCTTATGACCATTTTTCACACTTATGACTTATTGCAGCATTCCCGTGGTCACTTGATCAAAATTCAGCCACTTGGCCATGGACTCGTAATTATGATGGTCGCAGCATCTGCAAGAAAACTAACCAAGCTCAGAGGGCATCAAAGACCCCCTCAAAATCCATTTTTAAACTCAACAACAGATTGATTACTGTGTTTCCCTGAAAATAAGACACTGTCTTATAATTTTTGCCACCAAAAAAAGGCACCAGGTCTTATTTTGGGGGGATGTCATCAACTGACTAAACTCACTTGCGCACATCACCCCCGGCCTCCTTTTCGCTGTCAGAGGTCTGCCTAATAGAGCTCTGGATCGATCCAGAGCTTTGTTCTCAACTCCAGAGGCCTTCAGGAAAGCCTTGCCAGCTGCCAAAGAAATGCACCGGCCAGGCAGGTGCCAGGGTGTCTGAGGTCTGGCTACAACTGTCCAGCTCCACCCCCCACCATAGCTTAATTTTTACCCATCCACTCTGGAGTGGGTGAGATCTTAATTAGGGCTTATTTTGGGGGGGCAGGGCTTATATTGGGTGCACATGTAAAAAAGGAAGCTAGGACTTACTTTCAAGGCAGGTCGTATTTTCAGGGAAATGGGATAGTTCCTACAACTGCTCATGCCCCAAAGGATAATGACTTTAAAAGCAGGAAAACCAATATTTTTCTATGTAACTTGGGAAAGACTTAACTGCTTGGAAAAAAAACAAATTTCCAAACGCCAAAGACATTTTTTCATAGGAATAGTTAGTCCCCGAGTAAGCGGATTTCAAAATGTACTCTTACCTGACCATTTTTGCCTTCTAAAGCAGCAAAAATGAAGATTTAAGCACATACAAAAAAAAAAGCACTTGAAAAATTCAACTGGCATAGATTAAAAAAAAAGATTATCTGTTTCTCATTCTAAAATGCTGACAGGGATTTTTTTTAAAAATCGCAACTGTCATCATTCCTGGGTTTACAAACCATTACCTTGCTTAGTTCCCCATCTGTTCTACATTGCAAAACCAGAGCCCTTTCTTGTCTGGCTGGCTGCTCTTGGTTGCACCAACATTATTAAAACTCCTTTCGTCCAAATGAAGGGGTAATTTAGCACAGGAGAAGTTGATGAAAGGACAAACTTTTTTAGGACATGTGTTTATATATCACAAACTGCTTCAAGTTCCTTTGAACAAAATCATGGCAACAAGGCCTTCCAATCTTACAAACATCTGGTGGAGTCAAACATCAGGGAGATAAAAGTTAGAGTCAACATTCACAAAAGCAAAGTGTTATTTATTTGCATCGATTGTTTATTTTAAATTATTGACGTTGGTCTCCTCTTAAGATAAAAGAAGCCAATACAGGTAGTCCTGGCCTTACTGTTCTGACCTAGGCTTTCCAAAATCATGAAGCCGACACTTTGTCCCGATAAACCCCTTTTATTTAGGTTAAAGGGAATTTCTCTCCAGCAAAGTCCTAGCAAACAGTCTTTTAAGAGATTTCACAACTACAGACCTTTATCAGGCTGGAAGAGTTGCCAGGCTGATAGCTTCCAAATGCCATCCTGTAGCAGCAATTACTTGGCAAGCAGTCAGGAGCAGATCTTCACCCTAATGAATTGAACTAATTGTCTCCTGAAAACACCACTCCCCTTCGCTCCTCTTTATTCCCTCTGGGAGGGGTCATTCACCATCCACCTGTGGCCTTTATTCCTGAGTCGACCCTTGTTCCTTAGCTGTTCCCTTCTCCTGGCAGCTCTGTGCATGCACACACTGGGAACAGGCTCCAGCCGTTCTTCTTCCTCACTGGTCTCTGACTCCAAAGGCAGCTGATAACTTTTGGAAGGCCCTGGCCCCATCTCTGTCTCTGATGCAGAGCCCTCGTCAGAGCCTCCCCCAGACTCCAGGACTGGCCCATGTTTCCCCACAACCTCCTCACTGTCCGAGTCTACCACCAGCTCTTCTGGCCACTGGCAGGCCACAGCACTTACAATGGGTCATTTAGTGACTCTTCAAAGTCACAATGGAAATGAAAAAAAGAGACTTATGACCGTTGTTTACACACGACTGTTACAGCATCCTCAAGTACAAGTTATCAAAATTCGAATGCTTGGCAACTGATTCGTATTTATGATGCTGTGTTGCTCACTTAAGAACTGCAGTGATTCACATAACAGCGGGGGCAAGGCAGGTCGTAAAATAGGGGCAAAGCTTTACTTAACGAATTTAGCAACATAATATTTGAGCTCAATTGCGGTTGGAAGTCAAAGAGTAACTTTTGGGACTAACTCTTAACTGCTATCATTTGAACGTAAGAATGAAGAACCAAAGAATGAAGAACATTGCCAACTTCCCTGTTGGGCTGAAAACGAGACTCTTGCCTTGGTATATTTTGTCTCCTTAAAAGAAAAAAATAAAACGATAAAACCACATTGCAAAATTCAGAAGCGTGTAAATCCTGTTGGAGGGACCCAAACCACGTTTCAATTTTACAGAAGTGAATTAAAATGACCACGGAGAAGAAAGCAAGTCCTTTCACTGGCTACGTCTCCATGGAAGACTCTCCCTGAAGAGTTGTGCAAAATTTTATATATGGCCCAAAGCTGGGGTTTTTTTTTCTTTTCAAACACCCCCTCCAGACATCTTACAAAGTACATTTCTCAGGTTAGCCTTTCTGCTTCTTCTTGCTGCTTCTCGCAAATGCTGCTCTCAAATCTGAGCAGAGATGTTTAGTACCAGAAATAAGACTTGGGAGGTTATTGGTGCTCTCTGAGGTTGGCAATTTTGGTGCGACGTTCCGTTAGCAAACTAGGGAACATCATCAGTGCTAGTGAGGGAATGGGGTTGGCACTGATTTATTTATTTTTATGTAGTAGTGGCTCTTATTTTTTAAAAATAAGAGCAAACTCAGAGAACACCAAGGATTCCAGAATCCTCCTCTCTCTCCTGCTCCTCCTCCATTCTGCAATCTCACTTCCCTTTTAGCAATGATGATGTTGCCCAGCTGGGTCACGAAATGTCTGCAAGAAAACCACCAAACTCAGAAAGCACCAAGGACCCTAACAGTTCTCCTCTTCCTCCTCCATCTCCTCCTCCTCTTCCTTCTTCCCTCCTCCTCCTTCTCTTCTCTGCAAACCCCACTCCTTCTAGCCCTGATAATGTTACCTAGTTGGGTCATGAAACACCTGCAAAAAAGCCACCAAGCTCAGAGAGCACCAAGGACCCCACATTTCAACTCTGAGCTACAAACATTCTCCTCTATCAAGAGCCTTCCTCATCTCTGCAAGCCCTTCTACCATCTAGCACTGATGATGTTACCTAGTTGGGTCATGAAAGGTCTGCAAGAAAGCAACCAAGCTCAGAGAGCACCAAGGACCCCCACAGATCAACCCTGAGCTGCAAATATTCTCTCCTCTCTGTATTTGGAGATTAATAATGTCTGAAATTTAAAAAAAAATCACTATCAAGGTGGCCCTGGAAGCTCCAACAGATGATTATATTTCATTATGGGCTACATCATTATATTAATGAAATATATTTCATTATGTTTCATTATGGGCTACATCAGTGGAAAAGATAATAAATTCTGATTAACCACAGTTTCAACAACAAGCAAGGACAGGCAATGAAAAAACAACATACTCAAATAATTGGTAGGTCCCCAAAGCCAGCCTAGAATTTTTATTTATTTTTATAAAAACAGGCAAAAACGGTTGCAATGAGGGCAGCTGAATTTCGTTTCAATTTGCCTTTCTCCCATTTGTGTTTTGGAAGTTCAGTTCCAAGATGGGCACCCGGTTGGAGAATGATATACGAGAGAGAGAGAGAGAGGGAGGGAGGGAGGGAGAAGAGGAGAGAGAGAAGAAAAGACAAGAGAAGAGAAAAAAGAGGGAGGGAGGGAGAAGAGGGAGAGAGAGAAGAGAAGAAAAAACAGAGGGAGGGAGAGAAGTGAAAGAGAGAAAAGGAGAGAGGAAAAAAGAAAAAGAGGAAGAGAGGGGTGGAGAAGAGAAGAGAGAGAGAAGAGAAAAGAAAAGAAGAGAAAAGAGAGAGAGGGAGTGATAGAGAACAGAAGAGAAGAGAGAAGAGAAGAGAGAGGGAGGGAGGGAGAAGAGAGAGAGAGAAGGAGAGAGAGGAGAGGAGAGAGAGAGAAAAGAGGGGGGAGGGAGGCAGAAGAGAAGAGAGAGAAGGAGAGAGAGAAGAGAAGAGAAAAGAGAGAGGGTGGGGGATGTCATGAATCAGAGAGTTTTCAAACACAATCTGTCTCAAAGAACCACCAAGCCCTTGCCAAGTTTGGCCCTGGCTATTTACCCGCCCTCATGAGGACCCTGTCATATAAAGCCACACACAACAGTGTTTAACAAAACACACACACACACACACACACACAAAAACCGCTATGGAAGGAAATGAATCAGAGCGCACACAGATGGAGGAAGGGAGGGAGCCCTGGGCACAACATTTGAAATTGGGAATGGATCTGGAGGACATGATTAGGTTGAGGATTATCTCAGAAATGGCACATTTTTGCCTTGAAAATGTGTTATTCTCCACACAATATAAAGATTAGCCTGCAAGATGGATGCAAAAGAGAGTTTTGAAAGGGATATATAGGACGTTTGGACCCAAACTTGTTGGTTTTTTTCCCCTTCCAAACTTTTCTTGAGGAAGTCCAGTTGCCTTTTGGGGGAAAAAAGCAAAAGAGTATTATATAATTTGGAATTTATTCTATGAATGGCTAGATAGAAGAGTAAGAAATTGAAATATGTAATAATATTATAATATATTATAGTTGATTGAATTAGATTGAGTAAGAAAATGAATATAATCTAAATAAAGATGAAATATATTCTTGAAAGACAATAATTATAATGTTGATAATATAACAATTGATAAGTGTGATATAAAATATTGATTAGAATGATTATAAATATAAACAAGTAAGAAATGTATGAAAATAGAATTATGAGCACAAGAGATATGTACCCAACCAACACACCATTGAACAAAAGATGGTTTCATTTGTTTGTCTTTGTCTTTGTTACAAAATTAAAAGCTTTTCCAAAAAAAAGGGAAAAAAAGCAATTTTGGGACACCCATGATCTGGATGATTTTGAGTGCCTCCATAGACATAGGATGCTGAGGGTGAGAGAGAAAATTCAGAATTTTGACCAGGACGAGTCCCTCAGCAAGAGCAGTAAATGAGAGGTCACTGTTTCCCCTCTTTTGTGAAACACACCCAGGAGAATGTTCTACAAAACAGAAAATAGCAGAACAACACGGGAAGGTAGGAAGGAGAAAGGAGAAAAAAAAGTTTGCCTTGGCCCCTGTGGGTCAAAATCTGGCCAGTTTCCACTTTCAATCAAACTAAAACTACACAAAAGGGATTCAGTGGCTCAGCCTGGCCGTGTTTACACGAGAGAGAGAGAAATATTTCCTAAAGTGTAAGCAGGATGGCTGAACAAATGGAAAGATCACACTGTCCAAACTCCAAATGAGGACAGACAGGATCTTCACTGAACAGCAATCTTGTGTTGGAATGGATCACAACAATATCTCTCTCTCCCTCTCTTTCTCAATCAATCTCAATCTCTCTCTGTCTCTTTCTCTGTCTCTGTCTGTCTATCTGTCTCTGTCTCTCTCTCTGTCTCTCTCTCTCTCTCTGATGAGAAAGCCACAAACTCTTTCTATTTAGCCATTACCCATCTTCAAACTCTGTAAGGCAACGCACCTACCAAATAGTCCCTTTACTTTGTCTAAAATGGTATCGGGGTTCCTGCCTGAGCAAGGGGTTGGATTAGAAAACCTCCAAGGTCCTGTGATGACCCAGAGTGTAACACAACCGTAAGAAAATCCAACACGTAAATAAATGTCTTTTATTGCCTCCAACTTGGCCCCATTGCTCAGTAATTCTCAGCTGGAGATAAAACTTATTCAAAAATAGTCTTCAAAAGAAAGCAATACAGTCCGAACTTAATGAACAGATAGAGGTGAAATTAAAAAAAACCAAAACAAACTACAATGAAGGAAATTCCACAATTTCTTACAGGATAAGTAATATAAATACTTACAGGATAAGTAATTACCAACTTCAAGGAGATAACAAGGCACAGTCTGTTGGAAGGACACCAACCAAGATAACTTCAGCCCAAAATAAAACACACTTTGTTTCCAGCGTTCACCAGTATGCAGGGTCCAAACTCTTATTCAGTTATCACAGCTGCAGCCCATGAAGAGGATCAAGGCCCTCTCCTCCCGAGTAGACCATGCCTCTCCCTTATCCTCTTCTCCCTGCATGCCATCTCCTCCTCTGACTGCCCAGGCAGCCTCTGCCCTTCCCCAGCTTCCTCCACACTTCCACTCCCTGTCAGCTGTTCCTCCTCTCCCTCAGAGTCAATCTCCACCAGGGGCATGAAAGGTCCCTTCCAAGTCTGCTATTCTCTCTTCTCTTCTTTCTTTTCTAGTATTTCTCTTCTCTTCTAATTATTCTGTTCTATTCTATTGATTATTCTATTCTATTAATTTTCTATATTCTGTTTCCATTCCATTTTCCACATTCCATTCTATTCTAATTCTACTCTACTCCACTTTACACTACTCTATTTGTTTCCATTCCATTTTCTACTTATTCCATTCCATTCAAATTCTAGTTCTACTCTACTCTACTCTACTCTATATCAAGCTTATAGGACATTTCAACATTGTGACTCTTCTGTCCTTCACGCAAACCAATAATATCTGGAGAATATTACATCATAAAGTCTGTCTTCCAGAAAATATAAAAAAGAGTATTCTAATCTTACCAGTACATTTACTGCAGATTCAGAAATCAGACAAGCATTCACGAAAGGTTACCCAAACTATAAGAAAAATTTTCATGCTGTCTCACCAAAACTGCCATTCCCTACTTAGCGATATAAAAAAATGTGTCATTTAATTGAGATAACGTCAACCAGATATTCCAGAATGTTACCCCTTTGTGGGTTTTTTTGTTTTTTGTTTTAATTAAAAACATAGTTCAAGGGAAGAAAGAAAAGAAAAACCTCACCTGATCATACAGAAATACAGGAGCAGCCCATTCATTCAAAACCAATTTCATGGGAAATATGAAAGGAAGTTGATGGTTCCTCACTCATAAAAAGAATAGCTGGAAGACTGTGAAACCTGAAATTCTGGCTTTGGGGTTTGCCTTCTCAGGAACAGCAATTTATAATAAAAGTTACACAAAACAGAATGGAGCAATTTAAGCAGGCCATCTCTTTTCAAACTTTGCAAGAAGTTAATCTAACCCACGAGAAACTCTTGGTAGAGCTTTATGTGAACTTAAAAGCGCAGCTCACGATTTATTTAAGCCTGTAGTATCTGTTCCTGAAATCTGGAACTAACTAGCCAGAAGGTTTGAGAGAACATTTTTTTCTATAGGGTCATGGAGTTGGTTGAAATTATGAAAAAAAATGATCGTAAGTCACGTTTCAGTGCCGTCATAACTTTGAACCGGGGTGGGATTCAAAACTTTTATCAAGCAATTCTCTGCTCGGTTGCTGGGTGGGCGTGGCCATGGTGTCGGCCTCCTGCACCACAGTGGGGGGAGGCTTGAGCCTCTAGGAGGGCAAAAACAGCCCTCTGGAGGCCAGAAACGGGCCCATTTCCAGCCTTCCTCTGGAGGCTCTCTGGAGACTCTGATAGCCACAAACGGGCCCATTTCTGACCTTCTGGAGCCTCCAGGAGGCCCATTTTTCACCCTCTCCAGGCTCTGGAGGTTCTCTGGAGGCCAGAAACAGACCCATTTCCGGCCTTCTGGAGCCTCCCAGGGGTCCCCATGTGGCCCAATTTTTGCCCTCCCTGAACCTCTGTATAGGCCCTGTACTTACCTAGGATCCAAAATGGGAGGCATGGGGACTCCTGGGAGGGGCAGGGTAGATGGGGCCAGCCAGTCATTGAAACTACCGGTTCAGAGAACCAGATGTAAAATTAGCAACCGGTTCGCCTGAACCGGTGCAAACCGGTAGTAGCCCACCCCCTGCTTTGAACAAAACCGTTTTAAGTCAAGGACTATCTGTACTGTACAATTCAAAAGTATTCAGTGTGTATCTCCTCTTGTAGGCCATAATTTGTGCCATGGAGCATTAGACGCCTTTCTCGGCTGAAAACGATTATACTTTAAATCAGAAGGATTGAGAATTGTGTCTCATACGTTGACATGGATTTGTCACTACACCCAAAGAACACATCGTGTGCCAATCCCAGGGCCACAGAGGAAGACCACAATTGATGAGGAGAAGGGAAACCAAGGTTTAAGGAAAGCAGACACGTCTTCTATTTTTCCCCTCCCCTTCATTTTAAGGCCACAATGTTAAGAAGGCACATTGAGAAATCAGAACTTAAGGCATGGGTTTCAATGAAGAGCAAAAATCACAGCCCATGGTTGATCTTCCAGTTGCAAACTCTTTATTTAAAAAAAAATAAAACCCTCTCCAAATGTTCATCTAATTCTCCCCAAAACAAACAAACAACAAAAGCATCGCTAATCTCTCTCTTTAAGGATAATGAGTATTCCTTATTTATTGGTTTTAATAGATGAGAATATTTGTAACTCAGGGTTGAAATGAGCAGTCCTAGGTGCTAAGCTTGGTGGTTTTCTTGCAGACATTTCATGACCCAACGATGTACTAACTCGATGCACTGATGATGTTACCTAGTTGGGCAATCAAAGGTCTACAAGAAAGCAACCAAGCTCAGAGAGCACCAAATTCCCACGGTTCCTGTTTTCTATTTCCCTCTCATTCCAGTGGGTTATGGAAGCAAGATCTCACACAGAACTCAGTAATAATATTTTGCCTGCCAACACAAAAATAATTCTGAAAAGTTACCAATCTTTCAACATCTGCCAACAAGTAAGTTCTACCAACAAACCTCTACCAACAATCTTTAAAAATCTGTCCTTCTGACTCAACAACATCACTCACACAGGGTTATAGCGGACTTAGAAGAGTTACTCACTCTGTACATGGACAAATGTCCAATAAGTTAAAAGCATGTAGACAGGAGCATAATTCCCTTTATCTACCACTGTGGATTTTTGGAGAAAATCAGAAACACACAATTGATCGTACTACCGAAAATTAAGACTGGCAAAAGTGTTTTCTCCTTGGTACTAACATCAAAGGCAGGATATCTTTCTACTTCCTAACCTTTAGGTGCAAGCTAGTAGATGAATAAGAAACTTATAGGTTTTCTGCTTGAGCAGAGGGTTGGAATAGAGGACCTCTGGCGTCCCTCCCCGCTCTGTTATTCTGTTCTGGAGAAGCAGGTACAGAGGACTTTTTCATTTTCCCTTCTTAACTTTGTCTTTGCCAGGCTGCAATTTACTTTCTTGGATCTCATCCAACTTTATACGTAGATCAGGCAAGGAAGTCCACAAATTAATTTACTCACTGCATTATCCTGCAACAAACTGGATCATGGCCCAGATTTTAATGGCCTAACCTGCTTCCCACAGTAAGCTGAGAGTATTCATTGACAGAGCGATAACGGGTAAATAGATTATGGCATGGGGATTATTTTCTGATTACTGAAAAGCACAAGAAGGGGAATGACAGGTCTGCATAGCATCCACCTCAATTACAATGCACAATTGCCAGTGCTCCATAACGGAACAACAGAGTTGGAAGGGACCTTGGAGGTCATCAAGTCCAACCCCCTGTTCAAGTAGGAAACCCTACACCATTTCAGACAAGCGGCTGTCCAGTCTTTTCTTAAAGACCTCCAGTGTTAGAGCATCTACAACTTCTGAAGACAAGTTTTTTCACTGGTTAATTGTCCTCCTTGTTAGGAAGTTTCTCAATCATCATCATCATCATCATCATCATCATCATCATCATCATCATCATCGCTTTCGATAAGACAAAGAAGTATGGATAGTGGATGTGGCAGTGCCTAGAGACAGCAGAATAGAAGAGAAAGAACTGAAGATCACAAAATGCAAAGACCTACGAATAGAAATGGAACAACTATGGCAAAGGCAAGCAAGAGTAGTACTAATAGTAACAGGCGCCTTGGGAGCAATCCCAAAACAACTGAAGCACCACTTGAACACCATCAGTGGCACTGATACATTTGCCACCAGTCAATTGCAGAAGGCAGCTGCTTGGAACAGCTTCCAACCTGCGGCAATATCTATAACACCATCAAACATCCAGATATGGCTATCCCATGTCCTTGGTAAGGACTCTATAGGGAGACAAAAATGCCAAACCCTGGTCAGAACATCTGACTGACTGTGCAATGAAGGAGGAGGAGGAAGGGGGGGAGAGGGGGAGGGGGAGGGGGAGAAGGAGGAGGAGGAGATCAGAATAGAGCTGGAAGGGACCTTGGAGGTCTTCCAGTTCAGCTCCCTTGCTCAAGCATGAGACCCTATACCATTTCAGACAAAGGGCTGTCCAGTCTCTTCTTAAAAACCTCCAGTGATGGAGCCTCCACAACTTCTGAAGGCAAATCAGTCCACTAATTCCTTCTTCTCACTGTTAGGAAGTTTTTGCTTAGTTCTAGGTTGCTTCTCTCCTTGGTTAATTTCCAACCAACTTGTTTCTTGTCTTGCCTTTTGGTGCATTAGAGAATAGGTTGACCCCCTCATCTTTGTAGGAGCCCCTCAAATATTGCTATCAGGTCTCCCCTACTTCTTCTTTTCATAAGACTAGACATACCCAATTCCTGCAACTTTTCTTTATACGTTTTGGCCTCCAGCCCCATAGTAATTTTCGCTGAACTTTAGCGGACACACGTCATTAAATGAGAACCAATCAATTATTGATAAATAAATAACCTGATCAAAGAAAACATCACTGGGGGAAATGCAGAGACTACAGAGTTGTGATGGGGTTAATCACATCATTGAAAACATCCTTTATTTATTATTTATGATGTTAGTTAGGTAAGGCATCACTCGTATCATGTTGGAAAAAAATCATAAACGTTATAACAGCAAGCACGAGGGGAATCTAAGAAAAGGCTAACAGAGATTTTACAGCAGACTACTTACCACTTCATCTTTAGGTGATCAGATTTTGTTAAGAGGACTTTTAATACCATCCTTTATTAATTAACCATCTGTTTGACATACACGAGAAAGCCAGAACAATCCAAGTCAGACCTTTGAATAATCTCCACTATTTAATATAAAACATTCCAGGTAATTAATTCTTAACATGGGTTGCGAAAATACCAGCTTTTATCCATTTTTTTGCCACGAGTTTTATCTGGTTTCTAAGAAGATTAAGAATTGTGATCTTCCCAATTATTGTTCCTGTTTTGCCACATTTTTATGGGGTAGGGAACCAACTAAGAAAACCAATGTCAAGCCCGTGGTGGAGGGGAGGAAGGGAGGGAGAGGAGGAACAGCGGCCAGGGAGTGGGAGTGTGGCTCCGGAGGTTGGGGAGAAGGTTGGGGAAGGGCAGAGGCAGCTGAGCAGTCAGAGGAGGACCCAGGCCCATCCCCTCTCCTTCCTAGGGTACGTAGAGAGACGTGGTCTACTTGGAAGGAGAGGGCCTGGATCCTCTTCATGGGCTGCAGCTGTGACAACTGAATAAGAGTATGGACCTGCGTACTGGCGAATGCTGGAAACAAAGTGTGTACATATCTCTAGTTTATAGTTCCTCTCTGAGTTTGGCATCCTTCCCAGTGTGTATTATCTATGGACATCCTCCAGCCTTATCTTGCCTGGTTTGTGTTACTTTTTTCCTTCTTTGTGTAACTGTGTGAGAGTTTTTTTGTCTTCCATCAAAGATACTCAGAGCTTGGAAGCAAAGTGAAGGAATAAAAGGGGCTTCACCTGTTTTCTGTGACTGTGTTTGCTTTATATCCCACCCTGGGTCATCACAACCAACAATCTAGAAGTTGTATATTTCTAACAAGGCTTTTACTTCTGTCATTTTAATTTTGGGAAAGGTTTAGGATTCATGGAAAACACCAATTTAAGAATATCGCCAAGGATGAAAGATCTTTACAACTATTTTAATGTTAGCATAAACATGAGGCTATAAGTTTTTGATGACAAAAAAAATCACCGACCAAGGAAAAGGTAACAACGAAGGACTAGGAATAAAACAAAGCTCCAAAATCCAAAGAACTGGGAAAGTATTGATTTTTTTTTTTTGCTGCATTGGAGGGTATAATTAAAAATTACCCCATATTTATAGCAACAGAAATTACATTGTCTGTTTTAATAAGTAATTTTGATCTGCTTGAGGGAAACACAGCCAAGGGTCACTATTTGAAGCTCCCAGGAACTGTGATAAACACAGTCATTTTAAAAATTTACGGTCAAACAGATATATGTGGGGAAACACAAAGAATCATTTAAATGCAACAATATACAAGCAGCCCTCCATTTCCAACCACAATTTAGCCTAACATTTCTGTTGGTAAGTGAGACATTTGATCAGCGAAATCAACAGGGAAACAGATTCACTTAACAACAGGAGGACTAACTTAATGACCGGCAATGGTTCGCTTAATAGCTAGGCCAGGAAAAGTTGTAAACTGGGGCAAAATTCACTTAAGAAATTTCTCACTTCGCAATGGTAAATTTGGTGTTCAATTGTGGTCGTACGTTGAGGACTACCGATACAGTAATGCATTAATACAAAGTATATCTGTGTTGTGGCCCACTAGCGGCAGACTCGGACAGTGAGGAGGTTGGGGAGGAACATGGGCCAGTCCTGGAGTCTGGGGAAGGCTCTGATGAGGACTCTGCATCGGAGGCAGAGATGGGACCAGGGCCGTCTGACAATTTTCAACTGCCTTCAGAGTCAGAGATCAGTGGGGAAGAAGAACAGCTGGAGCCTGTTTCCAGTGTGCACATGCACAGAGCTGTCAGGAGAAGAGAAGCTAAGGAGCAAGGGTCAACTCAGGAGTAAGGGCTCAGGTGGACAGTGACTGGCCCCTCCCAGAGGGAATAAAGAGGAGCAAAAGGGGAATGGTGCTTTCAGGAGACAATTAGTTCAATTCATTAGGGTGAAGATCTGTTCCTGACTCCTTGCCAAGTAATTGGTGCTACAGTGTGGCGTTTTGAAGCTATTGGCTTGCCTACTCTCCAAGCCTGATCAAGATCTGTAGTTGTGAGATCTCTTTAAAGACCATTTGCCAGGACTTTGCTGGAGATAAAAGGGGTTTTATCAGGATGAGGAGTCGGCTTCATGATCTTGGGAAGGTCTAGGTCAGAATAATATGAAAAACTCTTCCTGCTACCTTCCTCTCTTTTTCCTGATGGAGATAGGACACATCTTATGGGCCACTTTCATCAAACATGTTGGCTTGTAGGTGAGAAAGCTTCTAAGTTAACCCATATCCTTTCCCTTTCTGTTCTGTTTCTTGTCATTGTTCAGTTCCAAATATGGAAGTCTTCTATTCCAGAAAATCTTCATAGGAACAGTTTGTTTCTTCTTGAAAAAGAACAATGATCAATTAGCAATCCAAGAGTTTTGTGACTAGAATCCAGGAGTTTTTTTTCCACTTAAAATAGGTCAAATAATTTCAATGGGCACAGGAAGAGTAGATGTTATCTTGGGTGACTTCCTGAATTGGTTTTCAAAAATTTTTGAATATTTATCACACCTTCCCCTAAGAGAAAGGCTAAAAGTGTTAGACAAAATTGTTTCAACAACCTTCAAAAACCAAACAAAAATTCTTCTAAAAGTTCCACCCATGATGTTATTCTCAATGAACACAGTATCATTTTGGAAACCAAACAGTGAATAAAACCAGAGGAATTAACTCTTTAGAGAGGCCTGTAAAGCATTGTGAAGCGGTATATAAGTGCTATTGCTATTGGAATATTTTCCTTTCTTCCTTTTTCTCTCTCTCTAGAATTCTAGGATAGGATAGGGTAGGGTAGGGTAGGATAGGACAGGATGGGATGGGATGGGATAAGGGAGAAGGGGAGAGGAGAGGAAAAGAGAGGAGAGGAGAGGAAAAAAAGAGCGGAGGAAAAGAGAGGAGAGGAGAGGAAAGGAGAGAAAAGGACAGAAAACAGAACAGAACAGAACAGAATGGAATATAACAGAACAGAATAGCTTTTTTTGGCCAAGTGTGATTAGAAACACAATGAATTTGTGACTCTTTGAGTGTCGAAGCTCTCCGTGTACATGCAAAGCAACAGAGCAACAATATTCATAAAATGATACTAATAAGAGGTGGTAGTAGAGAAGATAGAGGAGGCAGGATAATAACAATACTACAACCATACAACATGGGTGAGTAGACTTAGACATAAGATGCTAGAAAAAGTACTTTTTGTATGCTTCAGCTCGGCATTCAGTACCATCATACAAGCTTGCTCTCCTGTGACAATAATGGAAAGGAAGAATGTGTGTGCTCTGGAGCTTTTAATATGCCTTTATTTCCATAGGGGCAAAGTGGACCTATTTAGGATGTGCATTTTCCACTGCCTGGAAATCCCACAGCAGAAGAACATTTTCTATGGACTTGAGAACAAAACATCGGACCTAAACTTCAGAAGGACTTCTGATTATTTGAGTTGACTCTTCAAAGGAAGACTGGCAGACACATCGATACCAAACCTACAAATGCTTTTGGTTGTAGGGCAGCTGCCCCTCATCCCATTCACTGATAAATATCCCTACAATAACAACTGTGCAACACAACCTTTTATATATCTACTCAGACATGAGACCTGCTGAACTCTTTGAGAATTAATGCCCGGTAAATATTTCCAGTCAGACTTAAAAGCAATTCAACCAATGAGAAAGTAAATTCTTCTGATTCGCTTTAGAAAAATACTCCATAATCTCGAGCACTAAAATGCTAGGTAGGTAAAAGTAAATTGTGATTTGAAGTATAAAGAGTAACACAGTTTCGTAGTTTTTCTACCTCCCGCCTCCAAATTCCTTCCAGTTGCACCTGAATTTTTTCAGCAACCAAGTTTTCAAAAATCATACATTCCTCTTTCTTCCCTCCCCCCCCACCTCCACTTTCCTGGTAAATTAATATCTGAAATGTATTAAAAGAAATCCTGAACATTCTTAACCTGGTGAAAACATGTGACAAGAAAGCAACAGCTTTTATCAAGCGGCTGCATCTGAACAAAACAACACTTTTTTGCATGTGTAATCCCTGCACATATTGCCAAACAATGGCTAATACTATAATCCTCTCTATCAGGAGGTGAGCAACCTTTCCGTAGCTGTGTTGTTGGCTGTAGTATTGTGGGCCAAGTTTTGCACTGGATGACATTCAAGAGGGTTGGGTCAGCAAGAAAATAAACAAAGCCATCCCTGTACATCCATAGACCTCCATTCAAAGGCACTAAACACTGCAAAAAAAATTGATTTTTGAAAGATAGCAAAACAGCCGCTTGTAACTAATTGCAATAGTCAATGTCAAACACACTGTAGTCCTCAATGTATCATCATCATCTTCTTTTAATGACCCCATAACCTTTTGCGCAGTGGAGTCTGGGCAACTAAATGGAGCTGAGTGTTTTACTGGCTGGATGCCTTTTCTGTCCCCAGAGCGGATTTTGTTCAGCAGATATATTCTCATTGTGTCCAGAGACAGAAATATCTGCCTCTACCTGGGATCAAACTCACAGCCTTCTGATTGTGAGGTGAGAGCTCCACCTCTAGGCCACTGCACCACTCCTAGGTAGTCCTCAATGTATGACAATTGCTAAATGAGACAGTTGTTAAGTGAGTTTTGCTCCATTTTATGACCTTTCTTACCATTGTTATTAAGGGAATCGTGGCAGGTGTGAAGTTAGTCACCGGGTTGTGAAGTAAATCTGGCTTCCCCATTGACATGGCATGTCAGAAGGTGACATAAGCCCAGGACAATGCAACAGTTGTACATGTGAATCAGTGGTCAAAGCATCTGAATGTAAACCATGCAGCCATGGGGATGCTGCAATTGTCATATGTGTGGGCCATGTGGGATTACGGTACCTCTGACATAAATGGCAGGCCCCCCCAAATCACAAAAGCCTGAGTTTCTACTTGTAGTTTCTTTACTGTTCCTCATCCACAGAGAAAAGTCTTGTCAAGCTAAAGCAACTATGAGGGTACCTTTCTACTCAACTGCTTTGAAACTCATCAGATTTGGTACTCAACATAATTTGATATGCAAATTGTTTCCCGGTACTCATTGTTCATTTAATACTCAATGTACAAAAGCTAGAACTTCTCAGTGTTGGCTGTCTTGTGATTATTCCTTATGGGAAAGTTTTGCTCGGTACTCATCATTTTTGCTACTCATTGTGCCTCCCAGATCCAATTAAGAACAAGTACCAAGGTACAATTATACTTGCATCGTTGAAGAGATACAGTCCGAGAAAGTCCAGGGAAGGCCGTCTTCACGGTCTTCCTCCGAACCCATCTATCTAAACATCCCTGTCTCTTTTCCCTCCTTCCTAGGAATCCAGGCCACATTCCCACGCAGTGCACTGGATTGGAGGTGGAGCAAAGGCTTCATAAAACATAGGAGCACATTTGCCACGGCTGCCTGCAGCTTGTTAAAGCAGCTGTCTCTTTCAGCAGGGGCACGCAGGCGTTGTGGAATTGCACGACAAAATTGCTCCTGCTTTTAGCCAGAAATGACACTGTGAGCTGTTCCAAGTTACTTTATTATTGCTGCGTGCCTAATTTACAAGAATCTTGCCAGGCTGACTGCATTTCTCTTGGGAACGGCCAGATAAGGCTCAGGAGTTCTTGGTGAGGTTAGATCTGAGCCATTTTCTATGTGAAAGTGAAGAGAACAATCTCCCTGTGCAGAATAAAACTAAATACATGGTAGGAAACATTGCTTTTCTTTAAACACCTTTGCCAAAACAAGCAAGGGCGCATTTTCTGCCCCCCCCTTAACCTTATTCCTTAATTCCATATAATTAATTGCAGAGAGGGTTTGCATTGAAATCAAATCACTTTATGGAATAAAATCTGTTTTCCCTATGCAGAACTGGAGTGAGTTTCAAAAGAAGGAAACCTCCGAAATTTCTACTCGATTAAATATTCATAGCGTGAGCACTAAAAATAAAAAGCCAGCCTTCCTCGCTCTCCCACATATTCCTGAAGTAAATATTTGATGCCTGCATGACAGTTGAGGAAGTCAAAGATGATTCCTGCCAAAACACAACAGTTTCAGATGGCAGATTGCACGAAGGGGAAAAAAATTGCCGAGATGCAAGTTAATTTTGAAAGGTTGCACCTGTCCAAATTGGGGTGTTTTTCACGTAGAAAGCCTACTTCAAATTCCCACTTCCTGAAGTGGTTCGCCGGCAGCAGGTGTGGTGGGCTGAGGTCTCAGAAAGCAAGGACTCAGATGAGGGGCCTGCTTGGGATGCAGGGATGGGGCCAGGACCATCAGGGAGTGGAGTGCTGCCTTCGGAGATTGTGGAGGCTGGCAGCAGTGATGAAGAGGTCCCCAAGGGCTGCTTGAAGGAAAGAGCAGCTGCAGCAGCACGGGCGATATGGGAGTAAGCCTGCAAGGTAATGGCCCTCCCTTAAAAGATAAAAGCCAGCTGAGAAACCGGAGTTCTCTGCAGGAAGCAAAGAAGTTCTTGTACTTCAAGCCTTGTGGAAGTTCGGACTATCTTGGTTTGTGTTTGAAGACTTTTTGTTTGGAATATTTCTTGGCAACTTAATCTAGTGTTCTTGGCAGCCTTGCACCACCTTGGCAAGGCTCGTTCTTATCAGAGACAATTAGTTTGAAACAGCCTTTTAACTGTGAACGAACAGAACTTGCAGAGAAGCATTAAAAGGTTTTGCTTTTATCTCTGTTTGGTGTTTGCTTACTTGGAACAAAGTTTGGGTCAGAACACTTTCCGTAAGGTACAGATCTCTGCACACACAACCAGAAAAAAATTGGCTTGCATTCAGGTTCTTGAACATAGCTCTCATTTCATGCAACGGGGGAGTTCATGACCTGTGCTTAGCAGGGTTGGTTCAGGTGAACCCCATAGCTAATTTGATCATTTTTAATGGCTGGTTCAGTGAACCGGCAAATCTCACCCCCGGCTGGCCCCGCTCACCCTGCCCTTCCCCTCCCAGGAGTCTCCACATGGCCTATTTTGGATGCCAGGTAAGTACAGGGCCCACTGCAACCTCCGGAAGGGCAAAAAATGGGTGGAAGAAACTTCATTAACGTGTGCTGTAAAAGCCCACCTTCTGCATTTTGCTATGTACAATCAAGAAGACAACCCAGGCAGAGATTACACAAATATGTTTGATTGTCCCAAGTTTATAAGTCTGTTGTGCAGCAACAGAAGATATAATACTCCTATTCATGCGTATGTATAAAGATGTATTGCATCTTTGTAGGTTCATTCTTGCTCAACATATTAATAATATCTGCAATGGAATTTGACTAAGGAAGCTTTTTATTGTATTATGCAGTCCATCATCACACCAATAAGTCAATCCTTATTGCATTTTTAAAAAATGTTTTAATACTTAACATTGCATCTATGTTGTCTAGACATGACACCGAAAAAAGGCAGTTAAAAAAAACATTTTATACTGCTTTTAAATATGCTTATTCCGAGGAAAGTAACTCTCTCCTTTCAACCTTCCTAACTTAACTTGAAGTTTCTACCCAATCAGCATTATGCATTTGCAAAACTCGACATGTCCAGGCTGAAAAATCTAAAGATAATAACACACCAAGACAAACCAGCTGAATGACAGCTTCCAAAGTAGGCCAGTGGAAACTACGTGAGAAAAGGGTTATTTAAAAGGGGATTCGGAGAACGAAGTGAGAAGAGGATAGAGAAAGAGAAAGGATCGAGCTATGATAAGACAATAAGATCTCCTAGGTCTAGGACAAGGGTCTTCAAACTTGGCAAGCTTAAGACTTATAGACTTCCAACCCCCAGATTTCCTGAGCTAACATAACTGGAAGAGGAATACTGGGAGTTGAAGTCCATTAAGTCTCAAAGCCGTCAAGTTTGAAGACTCCTGATCTATCATCTATCTATCTATCTATCTATCTATCTATCTATCTATCTATCTATCTATCTATTTCTCTCTCTCTCCTTACCTACCTACCTATGTGCATATGTATCATCTATCATAAGGGTCTTCAAATTTGGCGAGTTTTAAGACTTGTGGACTTCAACTCCCAGAATTCCTGAGCTAACATGACTGGAAGAGGAATTCTGGGGGTTGAAGTCCACAAGTCTTAAAGCTGTCAAGTTTGAAGACCCCTGATCTAATCTATCATCCATCCAGTCATCCATCCATCCACCATTCTATCTAATCTATATATCTATCATCCATCTATTGATCTATCTAAACTATCTAATCTATCTTATCTAATCTACCATCCATCCACTGATCTATCTATTGATTTATCTAATCTATCCTGCATCCATCTATTGTTCTATCTAATCTATATATCTAATCTATCTATCATCCATCTCTCTATCTATTGATCTCTCTCTCCCTCTCTCTCATCTAATCCAAGGGTCTTCAAACTTGGGGACTTTAAGATTGTGGATTTCAACTCCCAGAATTCCTGAGCTAACATGACTGGAGGAGGAATTCTGGGAGTTGAAGTCCAAAAGTCTTAAAGCTGTCAAGTTTGAAGATGCCTAGTCTAGGAAAAAAAAAGAAGGATCTAGATATATGTCAATTACTCTCTTTCTCCACTCAACCAATTAGGCTACCAAGATCATATGTCTCTCATTGTCCAATCAGCTCAATCAACCATGGGTATTTTGGGGGGGGGGGGGGTTT
>BHFT01037591.1:57921-84875 GCA_004320025.1 Laticauda laticaudata
ATTTGGGGGGGGGGGGGGTTTGAAGGGTCAGCCCCAAAAATGACTCCCATGGTTGATCGTTCTAAGTGTGTGAAGATTCCATGGTAGTTTAATTCAGGAGAAGACAACCTTTTCAGATAGGCTGAAGCCTGATTCCTAACAGAATAACAGAGTTGGAAGGGACCTTGGAGGTCTTCTAGTCCAACCTTCTGCTCAAGGAATAAAGTTTTGGACAAAAAGTTGTCCAATCTCTTCTTGAGAGCCCCCAGTGATGGAGTACTCATAACTTCTGAAGGCAAGTTGTTCCACTGGTTAATAATTCTTGCTGTGAGGAAATTGTCCTTAGTTCTGGATTGATTCCTTCTTTGATTAGCTTTCATCCATTGCTTCTTCTGCCTTTGGAGAATAGGCTGGCCCCCCATTCATTGTGGTAGCCCCTCAAATATTGGAAGACAGCTATCATGTCCCCTTTGGGCCTTCTTTTCATTAAAGTAGACATACCCAATTCCTGCAACTGTTCCTCATATGTTTTAGTCTCCAGGCCCCTAATCCTCTTTGTTGCTCTTCTCTGCACTCTTTCTGGATAATTTTTAATATGATGGTACAGACTTCCAACTGCATGAACACCTGGGAACAGCTGGTGCATGTTTTACATGGCTTATGAAGCTGGTGTCCCTGAAGTTCAGAAGACATTTCCATAGAAACTCTTTTACCTCAGGAGGCAATGTTACAGGAATATGATTCATGGAGTGACCTTCACGTATATACAATGACTAAGGCAGAGCTCTCTGTATTTTACACATTGGTTTTGAAAGAACAGAGATGTTCGCATCATTTGCTTGTTATGAACTGCTGGTTTTCATTAATTAAAAGGGATCATTGGACAAGGGGCAGCATCTTGGCTGGTCCCAGAAATGAAACAGGAAACAATGTGGTTTGCAATTGGGTGGAAGATGGCCTGAGAGCTTCCGGGGTCGATTGACCAACCTGAGCCAAAGAACATTTCAGAAAAAGACATTAGGAAATAGGGTGAGTATATGTAAGCTGATCCAAATTTGAAGCAAAGAGAGCTTGTAATGTGAATAAATGAAAAATGGTCACCCAAAATATGCAGGGCTGCCTTCTTCTCTTTCCCAGCAGTTACAATTTAACAGAACAACAGAGTTGGAAGGGGTCTTGGAAGTCTTCTGGTCCAACCCCCCCTGCACAAGCAGAAGACCCTACACCAGTGATGACAAACCTTTTTGTTGTGGTGTGCTGAAAGCGTGCATGTGGGGGGGGGATATGCACCCACAATGCAATATGCCCCCTCCCCCGCACATGTGCATGCAAAAAAACCCTTACCTGCACTGTGCATGCATGCACCTCTCAGCTGATTTTCGGCCTGTTTGAGGCCTTTTTGCCCTCCCAGGGGCTCGAGGAAAGCCTCTGCAGCCTTGGGAGGCCAAAAAATGAGCCTTCCAGAAATACCAGAAGTGCCCATTTTCAGCCTCCAGAGGGCCTTCCAGTTTCGGCACTTCTGGTATCTCTGGAAATACCAGAAATGCTGAAATGGGCCCATTTTTCAGCCTCCAAAGGCTGCAGAGGCCTCCCACGGACCTCCGGGAGGGCAAAAAAGGCCTCAAATGGGCCAAAAATCAGCTGGGAGGCGTGTGCATGCACAGTGTGGGTAGGTTTGGCTGGGACTCGTGTGCCTGCACAAATGGCTCTGTGTGCCACCTGCGGCAGGCGTGCCATAGGTTTACCATCACAGTTCTACACCATTCTGGACAAATGCTTGTCCATTTTCTTCTTTGAAAAAATAGTTTTCTTTTTCTTGCATAGTTTCTCCTGGTCTACTTTGGCAGTTGTCCCTTTTCTAAAAGAAATAGCTACCTGTTTTTTTTTTTTTTTTTAGCACACCAAAAAACAGTTGGCTTCCATTGTATATGGCCCAGCTAGCTTGAATTCATTCATTTTTCTTTCTCCAACTTTGTACATTCCAAGCCTGTCTTGAATCACAACTCACAACAACTCCTGGCCAAGTTGTGATGAATGAAGAGTGTTGACCTTTAATAACCGTACACCCCACACTGGAAAATATTGCACTAACCGAAACGCTGTGCCAACCAGCCGACACAATTACTTTTCACAACATCCAAAACTTGTGTATGACCCCGTGTTAAATCTCACACGGCCTTACAAACGGTCTTTAAGCACACCTACAATTTCAAATGTTCAAAGAACATTTGCAATGCGGATCAGAGTGAAATTCAATCAAAAAATAGTGTTATTGCAAGCATTTCTATCTGTGGAACAGTTAGGATATTATGTTCAGTTGCATCCCAATGAAGTTGAAGCTTTGCGCGAATGCTTCAGTGTGACTTTCTACAATGACTTCTGTCTCAGTGGTGGGATTCAAAATTTTTTTTACTACCTGTTCTGTGGGTGTGGCTAGATGGGCGTGGCTAGGTAGGCATGTGACTGGGTGGGTGTGGCTATGTAGTGCTTTTTTCCCCTTTCGCAGCAATCCCCCCGGTGCCCCGTTTTTTGCCAACTGGGCCTCAGGGAAGCCTCTTGGCACGGTAAGTACAACAGTGAGGAAGGGGATCAGCTGTGCCACACGGTTTAGATTAGCAAGAAAGCAAGAAATGTAATAATTTCCTGCTTTCTAGCTAATCTAAATCACGTGGCACAGCTGATCGTTCGAAATACCAGTTTGGCCGAAATGGTAGCATTTTTTACTACCGGTTCACGCAAACCGGGTCAAACCGGTAGAATACCACCACTGTTCTAACTTTTTCTAGAATGTTCACCGACTTCTCAATCTAACCTAGTGGTTGCCCACCAGTGGGCTGGGGACCACTGGTGGTCTGTGAGAAAATTTTGGTGGTCTGCAGAGAAATGTCACCCCCAAAACAATTAATCCAGGCTGCATGGGAACACGAGATTTGTGTCGCTTGCATTGCAAACAACATGAGGTTGTGAGGGGAGGGGGGAAAGGGCAGAGGGAGGAACTTGCCCCACTTGCCTCATCTGGTTACTGGGCTGCTTCTTTCCGCTTCTTCCTTCTTCTGCTTTCGACTGCACGCAAGGAAAGCAGCAAAAGTCTTCCTTTCTCTCCCCCAAACTCTGCCAGAAATGGAACCCTGCAAGACCTCCTGCTCCAAGAGGCTGCACCGCAATGACAAATCTCACAAAGATTCATTTCTGGCAGAGTTTGGGGGAAAGAAAGAAAGACATCTGCTGTTTTTGCTGCTTTCTTTGCATGAAGCCAAAAGTCTCTCTCTCTCTCTCCCCCCTCCCCAAGAACGGAGCTGGAGACGGAATCCTGTGATCCCAAATAAAGAATGATCGATCGGTAGGAAAACAGGGTGGGAGATTTTTCTGCAGACTTTTTTGGGGATTTTCCCAGGGTCTCTGGGATTTAAAATTATGAGTTGGTCCCTGTGTAATTTCTAAGATCAGTAAGCAATTATATTAACTAATAAACCACATTCATATATCAGGCTGGTCTTTAATATACAATCATTTGCTTAGTGACCTGAAAAAAGTGATTTATGACCATTGATCGCAATTCAGACACTTGGCAACTGATTCATATTTATGACGGTTGCAGTCTCCCAGGGTCATATGATCCCCTTTTGCAACCTTCTGACAAGCAAAATCAATGGGGAAACCAGATTCACTTAAAACCATTTTACTGACTTAACAACTACAGTGATTCACTTAACAACAGAGGCAAGAAAGGTCCTAAAATGGGACAAAACTCACTTAACCAACATTTCACTAAGCAACATACATTTTGAAGAGTTGGTTGTAAGTTTTAGAGTACATGAAAACATACACAAGCAAAAATGCAAAATATGATATTATGTATTGGAATATGAATAGTGTATTAAATATGATTAATGTATATATCCCTTTTTTCCCCAAGTCCTAGCAAAACTTGGCATGCGTTCTTCTGAACATTTTTTTTAAAAAAGATCTTTTTGGCCCAAGATTATAAATCTAAAGACTGAAAAGAAAGCATAGTCTTAAAATCCATTGGCATGGACTCTGTTTTTTTTAAAGGATAACTAAATAAACCTTAAAATATGATGTGCATGAAAAACTGTCTAGGAGTAACAAAAGAAGACTGTATTCATGGAAGAAGAGACAGTTTTAATTTTGGACGAGGATTATTCTTAACAAATTCTGAATCTACCAGCAGTTTAAACTGCCAAATGATGAATGTACAGTACAAAATTTTACGTACTACCCTGTTTCCCTGAACAGTGTGGAGGTTGGGGAGGAACATGGGCCAGTCCTGGCATCTGGGGAAGGCTCTGATGAGGCCTCTGCATCAGAGGCAGAGATTGGGCCAGGGTCGTCCAAGAGATATCAGCTGCCTTCAGAGTTGGAGATCAGTAGGGAAGAATAATAGCTGGAGCCTGTTCCCAGTGTGCGCATGCATAGAGCTGCCAGGAGAAGGGAACAGTTAAGGAACAAAGGCTGACTCCGGAGTAAAGGCTCAAGTGGACAGTGAATGGCCCCTCCCAGAGGGAATAAAAGAGGAGTGAAAGGGGAGTGGGGTTTGCAGAGGACAATTAGTTCAATTCATTAGGGTGAAGATCTGTTCCTGACTCCTTGCCAAATAATTGCTGCTAGAGTGTGGCATTTGAAAGATATCAGCCTGGCAGCTCTCCAAGCCTGATTAAGGTCTGTCATTGTGAAATCTCTTGAAAGACTGTTTGCTGGGACTTTGCTGGAGAGGAATTCACTCTAAACTAAATAAAAGGGGTTTTATCAGAATGAGGAGTCAGCTTCATAATGTTGGTGGAGCCCAGGTCAGAACACAGTCACTAAAGAATGGTTGTAAGACAAGTCAAGGAGTGCCTGTATTCTCCTACCAAGGAATCGAAAGACAGGTGAGCTGCAAAAACCCTTGGCAAGTTTGTGGTTCAGCTCAATTCACAGCTTGTTTCCTTAAATCTCTCCACTATGAACACGCTTCCCAAGCGCAGGTTTTATGCAAGGTTTAAAAATGTAAAGTCTGAAAAACATTGATCAACATACAGTATAAGAATATAAGATGGATCTTGGCAGAATATAAGATGGATCTTGACAGACTAGAACACTGGGCCATATTTAACAAAAAGAAATTCAATGTAGAGAAAAGTAAAGTCTTATACTTCGGCAAGGAAAACCAAAAGTAAACATACAGCCTGGGTGAAACCAGGCTCAATAGCAGTAACTGTGAGAGGGACCTTGGAGTTTTTGCGGACAACCAGCTAAATAGGAGCCAGGAGCATGCAGCAGCGTCCCCAAAAGCCAATGCAATCCTAAATTGCATTAACAGAGGGATACAATTGAGATCAAGGTAGATACTAATACCACTCTATCAAGCCTTAGTAAGAACACACCTAGAGTTCTGCATTCACTTTTGGTCACCACACTATTAAAAAAGATATTGAGACTCTGGAAAGAGTGCAGAGAAGAGCAGGATGATGAGGGGACTGGAGGCTGAAACATACAATGAACAGTTATGTGAACTGGGCTTGGCTAATCTAGTGAAGAGAAGGACCAGGGGAGACAGGAGAGCAGCCTTCCAATATTTGAGGGGCTGCCACAGAGAGGGGGAAAGATCAAGCTATTTTCCAAAGGACCTGAAAGCCAGAGAAGGAACAATGGATGGAAACTGAACAAGGAGAGATTCAACCTGGAAATAAGGAGAAACTTTCTGACAGTGNATGGAAACTGAACAAGGAGAGATTCAACCTGGAAATAAGGAGAAACTTTCTGACAGTGAGAACAATCAACCAATGGAACAGAAGTTGCCGTCAGAAGTTGTGGGAGCGCCATCACTTGAGACTTTCAAGAAGAGATTGGAGTGCCATCTGTCAGAAATGGTGTAGGGTCTTCTGCTTGGGCCGGGGATTGGATTAGATGACCTACAAGGTCCCGTCCAACTCTGATTGTCTGTTATCTGTTTATCAGCTAAGTGGGTTGTATTTCAAGGAAGCAGCAGACAGAAATTATTGGGAATAAGAACAACAGGAAAAAAGAGGACACAGATACCACACTTTGAAGGCATTCAATGGATCAGATCAACCCCATTATCTTTACTGCAACCCTAAATGTCCTTTTTCCAGATCCAGCAAACAAGACAACCAATCAGACAGAAAAAGAGCTTGCTGACATAAAGATTAGTTTGGGATGACAAAGAGATAAGAAATGCTGCAAATTAGCCAAGGGGAATATCTCAAGTTTTTTTTAAAAAAACTTTAAAAAGATGTGATTTTGTGAATCAACAAAAGGAAGGTGAGCAAACAGAGATTATCAGTATATTTTAGGACTGGCCCCACACATCTGCTTACTTACAAGTAAATCTTTTGGACTTATCTCAAACTTAATATGATTAGAATTACACACCTGGGTCTCTTGGTGTAGATATCAAGGTTTTAAAGAAGTCCCTAGTACGAGTCTACAATTATTGTAGCTACCTTTAAAATCCAGCTCTACCCAAAGAAATGTTGACAGCTGGATTTCAATGATGCACATATCCTTTGCAAGTGCAGAGAAAAATCAAGAATAACAACTACTCTCCATCCCTATAAAGCCAGAAAATTTAAGAAAGGGCTGAAAACTAAGTGGGATTGTTTTTTTTAATATAGCTGTGCTACAGGTTTAAAAATTATTTCAGCCTCCAAGGGCCACGAGGCTCACATCTGGTTCTATGGTAACCTTGCCAGAAATGGATTTTGGGGTCCTTTAATTAGGAGATAGCTGGAGGGGTTTAAAGTTATATAATAGATGAATTTGGCTGCACACATATCTACTTTGAACCTCCAAAAGGTAAGGGATCACAAAAGAAACCTCCAAAATACTCCCTAATACTGCTTCAAAGTGAGAGCTTTTCTGCTGATTTTAATAGTCCAAAGTTCAAAGGTTGAAGAGTCTTTGGTGCCCCCTGGGTTTGGTTGTTTTCTTGCAGAGGTTTCATTACC
The DNA here is from genome assembly GCA_004320025.1 of Laticauda laticaudata. Taxonomy (NCBI): domain Eukaryota; kingdom Metazoa; phylum Chordata; class Lepidosauria; order Squamata; family Elapidae; genus Laticauda; species Laticauda laticaudata. The sequence continues at coordinate 64,869 of BHFT01037591.1, forward strand.
CAACAAAGTAACATCATCAATGTTAGAAGGGAGGAGGAGGAGGAGGAGGAGGAGGAGGAGGAGGAGGAGGAGGAGGAGGAGGAGGAGGAGAACTGTGGGGTCCTTAGTGCTCTCTGAGCTTGGTTGTTTTCTTGCAGATGTTTCATTACCCAGCTAGGTAACATCATCAGGACTAGATGGGAATGGTGTCTATGGAGTGAAGGAAGAAGAGGAAGAGGTGGTAATGATGAAGGGGAGGAAGAGGAAAAGGAGGACTGTGGGGCCCTTGGTGCTCTCTGAGCTTGATGGTTTTCTTGCAGACGTTTCACGACCCTACTAGGTAACACCATAAAATATCTAGAGTGTTGATGATGTTACCTAGTTTGTGTCATGAAGCATCTGCAAGCTCACAGAGCATCTTCATTTCAACCCTGAGCTACAAATATTCTCTTATCAACTCCAGGATTTTCTGCAAGCTAAATGGCTATGGCTTAAACCACAAACAATGGCTATGCATGAAAGGGGGCAAATTGACAGAATCCCATTAAACCTGAAAAACTCCTTAAGGTCGAAGAATGGGAGACAGATTGTGCACAATAAGCCCAGCCAAAGCAACTAGAGATAAGTTAATCAATCAATAACTTGACAATTTGGAGACAGCATCAAACTGAGAATTGCAGTTACAATCCTCTCCCTCCCACAAAAAAATACCCCCTTGACCAACTTCCTCTTCCAAAACTATCCAAACAAGTTGTTTTTTGGAAGCATTTCCAGCGGTTTAAAAGTGGGTGAAATACTCCCTCAAATAGATCCTTCCCCATCTCCATAAACTTTTCAGCCATTTTTTTTTATTTTTTAGAACATTAACATCTCTGTTTGTTTGCTCTTGGGGCCAAGAGCAATTGAAGAATGTGTCTTCCAAGCAACTCTCATTTCCTTCATTTACCACCTCTAATCTAATTTGGAAAATAAAAAAAAAAAAAGTCCACAAGGACATTTAAAGGAGCCTTTAAAAACAAAAAACAAATACCTTGTTCAGGATCCAGCTGCCTACTCAGCATTCTTTGACCGTAAGGAAGGCAAAGAAAAGGTTTGCTGGTTTCTAAGAAGAAAATGAATGGATTTACCCACTTCTAGTTCCATTCTGTTGCAGGTAAAGCCCATGTCACACTGCACCAACGGATGGAAAGAGGATGTAAAACAGAGAGAAACACTTGCCATCCATTGGTTACGCGATTCATCAACCCGTTTTGTACTCACTGCCTTCGCGTTTTTCACTCCTCTCTATCCGTGCCAGCATCCGTCGACTGAGGTTCCATGCGCGCTCCAAAAATTCTGAGAGACTGCTCAACAACTTTTGAGCGGAAAATGTATCCAACGCGGTCCATTCTGCATTCGCAACCAGCATATGGGGAATCCGTTTCTGCGATCGTTGGTCATTTGTTACGCGTCCGGCTACATCCATAGGCATTTCCGCTGCGGCATCCGCGCAACCTCGCATCCGCTCCAGCGTAAAGCGGACACAGGGAGGTAAGTGAAACGACGTGAACGGACGCGCAGCGTTAGTAGCCAGAACGGGAGAATAGGATTGAAAGCGGATACAGCCTGCATACAAAAGCATTTAAAATGGAAAAAACATTCGCAGAGGGGACCTTATCTCGGATATTAAGTGATGTCTAGAGGTGCCTAGGATGCATAAAGGACACCTAGTGGAAAACCTATTATTGGCCTATAAAGAAAGGGGAGCAACTTTACCTGATCACTCCATTCTTCAGTCCAGGCCGCTGTGTGAGAACTCGTGGCGCACTTTCATACCTGGCTCTTGTGCTCTCACACAGCATCCATTGATGTCGCATCTATGGATCAAAACGAACTATCACTCTTTTGTAGCGAATCCTTATGATTCTGCAACAGTGAGAGAGATCCATCTACACGCGCTCTCTCTCAACCATGTATACCTAGGTGAGAAAGGAGGGGCGGCCAAAGAAAGTGTCTGTGGTCCGAAGATGGGGATCGGGATGACTCAGAGCAGAGTACGGGATCGAAACAAGCTGATGGTGGAGCTCAGGAAGAAGACCAACTTGTACATTCACAGAATTATGAGGATGCTCCAGACTCATGTTTATGTATGAAGTTTGAGGAGGCTGAGAGATCTGTCACAGTTGATCGCAGAGAGGCACACCAGGCCAGCGCTCCAACGCTCTGAGTCCACGCCTAGAGATGATGGCTCATGGCAACGACTCTGTGGCCATCTGGTGTCTAAGGGACACCACCTACAGGAGCATGAGTACGAGAGCGAAGGGTGGGCACACAACTCAGCAGTTAGGTGCGATAAGAGTTGGTGAGGCATGGGCATATCATCGGAAGAATACCTGGAGGGTCTCGCAGTGCACCTACGCACGAAGAGGATGGACAGAGAAGTGAGAGCGCAGCTGGTATCAGAGGTGGTTTCCCCACACCAAATTCGGAGCCATCGATGGCAAAGAGCATGTGGCTGCAAGCTACCAGCCAAGCTCGGTTCATCTACTACAGGGCTTCTCACCTGCCATCAGCTCACTGCATTGCGCCTATGTGTCGATGCTGAAGGGCTAGACAGATACTGAGTGTTACCGATGCTTCGGCCAACGCGCCTCTACTCTCAGATGCCAGGTTATATCAGCCGAGTGAACTCAGAGAGGCTGGCACATCGCGAACCTCTAATCATGGCCTCTCCAGCATCCAGAACCCCTGCCCAACGACACGCCAAGATGAGCCACCCTTCTCGTGGGGGATGACGCCTCTCCCAAGCCTACTTCATAAGCCCTACACTTCCAGACTCCTCACCCGTGAACAGAGGATCTTCAACTACAGGCTGTCCCGGGCAAGGCGGTGGTGGAGAACGCTTTGGCATCCTGGCCAACAGGTTCCAGGTACTTCTCACCACCATGCAGCATCGCCCACAGACCGTGAGGAGGATCGTGGAAGCTTGCTGCTCCTGGCACAATCTCATGCGCACAGCTACCGCAACCGCATCAGTCTTGCAGAACAGGCTCGTGGACCTCCAACAAGGCAATGGGGACATGGAGCCTGGGAATGGAGGCAAGGGCTAAAACTGATAGACACTGAGGATGTGCAAGGCCCCAACAGAGCTTTCACGTGAAGCGAAGAAGCAGCTCAACTCCTGATACACTGGTGCAACTCCCCAGCTGGAGCAGTGGAGTGGCAAGACAGGATGAAAGATGATTAAGGATGCTTCCTTCAGCCTGTCTCATCACACTGATGAGATTGGGCCATGTATGTTGGGTGGGCCTACAATGAACAGGGCATTTAATAAAGAGTTGTGTTTATGTTGACATGTGTGGGATGAATGATTACATTATTAATTGATAATAAGGGCCATAGGTGTGGCACCAGGGAGGGTGGACCATAGAGTCCCACTATGTTTGCACTGGAGGTTTATCTATCCACAACTATTACCCATCCCAAAGGTATCCATGCCCATCCCACAGCTATTACCCATCCCACAGGTATCCCTGCCATCCCACTGCTATCTAACCCATCCCACAAGCATGCAAAGGCTTAAACAATTTCTAAAAGTTTCCACCAAGATTTATTGAAAAAAATAAATGAAGCAAGTGTGTGAAATCAAAGATAATCTTTATTAATAACAAGCATGTGAAAGAAAATGACCCAAGTCCAATGTGTCCAAGCCAAAAATAATGTCAAAGGTTAGCACACCTCAGTTCTGGCATCTTCTTGGTCACTCTGAGGCGTGCCCAGTCTCAGGGGTGAAGGGTCCAGGTGCTGTGGAGGTGGCTGCTGCTGGAGTGCTGTCTGAGGTGCCACTGGGGTGCCTGGCCCCGAGAGGACAACAGGGGATGGTGTGTTGAGGAAGCTCTCAGACAGCTGGCTCAGCCCCGTGATGTTGAGAGTCCCTTTCTCCAGGACTGGGGTGTCAGCCCAATATACCGTGACAAGATGTACTGAGGCCCGGGCTTGGGTGTGGGGTGGAAGGAAGGAGCAGTGTAGTGGGGTTTGTCTGGTCGCTGCAGCTGGGTGAGGACTGGCGTGGGTGGCATCTGTGGCATCGGTGGGCTGGGTGGCATTCGGTGGGCGTGAAGTGCATCGGTGGCATCAGTGCCACCGGTGGCATCCAATGTACATGTGCCTGGACTGGGAAGGGCTGCTGCCTGTTGCTGCTGGACCTCATGGTAGCCGTAGCCTTGGGTAGGAGAGGGCCTGTGGAAAGCCTTGGAAAGGCAGTGACATCACCTGGGGTGGAGGAGCAGACCTGGAGTGGTGGGAGCAGGTTCATCTTGGTCTGGAGGGTTGTGAAGAAGATCGGTGATCCTGTCCTTCACCACCTGGTACTGGGGTTCTGCCACTGTTCATGAGGGTCTGGTTGACATAGGTGAGGAAGGACTTTCGGTTGAGGATGGGGCGTCAGTGTGTACCAGCTGAGAGAGGAGATCTACGCTGCTCCTAATGGTGTCTCTTATCTCAGCAGGACATGTGTGGCTCTGTCCCTCCGGTTTGCCTCTCTGCCTTTCTGTGGAGGTGGAGCTGGGGTGGTATATGCGGGTTGGGCTGTGGTTGGAAGTGCCGGTCTCCTTTCTCCCTATTGCGTCAGGGGTCCCCACGCGCTCCGCCACGGGTAGTAAGAGCTGTCGGGGGGGTCTCCGTCGTGGACACTCCACAGATACCTGCCTGGAGGACAGGAGCTGACTCTCTGCGGAAGAGGACTGGCTCTCAGCAGGCTGCCGAGAAGAGAGGGTTGTGAGAGGGGCCTGCTACTCGGTGGATCTCCATCCCTCCAAGAAGCTGAACTTGGCATCTGTGGGTCTCTTGTCCGTGCAGCTTGACCGGACGGGCTGCCAGATTTCTTGAGGTGCAGCTTCCACTCCAGGTGTGGCATGTGCTTACCACCAGCCGAGGAGGACCTCCAAAGTGTAGCCCAGGCTCTCTCGCCTTCTCTCTCCAAGCAGCCTGCTTCCTTTTGGTGTCGCGGATAGAGCCTGTGTCCCTTCCGCAAGATACTTGTTCTCCCTCAGCTACTCCAGCACCTCATCCTCAGCATGTTCCTCTTCTATGTTGATTGCTCTCTTCTCCTGTTCTCGGGTCTGCCTCTTCCTCCCTTTGGCAGGACCATATGGGCCATCATACAGAGGGCTTCCAGGTTGTAGGGGCTGCTCTCCACACCAACACCACCACCAGCAGCAGCAGCAGCACAGTAGCAGCAAAAGCAGGACCAGCAGCACCAGCCAGGACCAGGATCAGCAGCAGCAGAGTAAGCACCAGCAGCACCAGCAGACCAGGATCATCAGCAGCAGAGTTAGCGCAGCACACCAGCAGGACCAAGGAGCACCACACAGCCGGACCAAGGAGCCCAGCAGGACCAGGAGCAGCGCCAGCAGAGTAAGCACCTTTGGGACAAGAGACTGACAGCCATTTGCTGCAATGGGATAGGGTCTCCTGCTCAAGGAGGGGGGCTGGACTAGAAAGTTCCAAGGTCCCCTTCCAACTTATTATTCTATGTTCTAAGTTATTTTAAAGAGATTGCAGCTGCGAATGTCTTTAATATATTGCATGCATCTACATATCAAAAAGCTTTCTCCATGACCTCCAGTTTAGTTCTCACACAAAAATCTAAAGAAGTTCTTAGTTATAGAATGGGAGAAAAATGCCCTAATGAAGGATACTAGTCTACCCATCTCTGTGTAACTACAATCAATGTTTTTACATGTTTAAGCGTGACCCCTGAAACCTCCTTGGAGTAGCTCTTACAGGAGTTGCAGTATACAACTGAGAGAAAATACTTCAAAGAGGTTGAAGATTAATCTATATATACACTGCTCAAAAAAATAAAGAGAACAACTAAAACAACACAATGTAACCTCCAAGTCAATCACACTTCTGTGAAATACAAATTGTCCACTTAGGTAGCAACACTGATTGACAATAATTTCACACGATGTTGTGCACATGGAATAGGCAACAGGTGGAAAGCATAGACGGTTAGACAAGACATCCCAATAAAAGGATTGGGGTTCTGCAGGTGGTGGCCCACAGACCACTTCTTCAGTTTCCTAGGCTTTCTGGCTGATGGTTTGGTCACTTTTGAATGCTGGAGGTGCTTTCACTCCGGTGGCAGCATGAGACGGAGTCCACAACCACACAAGTGGCTCAGGTAGTGCAGCTCATCAGAATGGCACATCAATGCGAACTGTGGCAAGAAAGGTTTGCTGTGTCTGTCAGCATAGTGTCCAGAGCATGGAGGCGCAACCAGGAGACAGGCCAGTACATCAATCGAGACGTGGAGGAGGCCGTAGGAAGGGCAACAACCCAGCATCAAGGACTGCTACCCTCCACCTTTGTGCAAGGAGGGACAGGAAGAGCACTGCCAGAGCCCTGCAAAATGACCTCACCAGTGGGCAAAATGTTGGCTGCTCAAACGGTCCAGAAACAGACTCCATGAGGGTGGTATGAGGGCCGCGACATCCACAGGTGGGGCTTGTGCTTACAGCCCAACACCATGCAGAATGTTTGGTGCAAGAGAACACCAAGATTGGCAAATTCACCACTGGCCCCTGTGCTCTTCACAGATGAAAGAAGGTTCACACTGAGCACATGTGACAGATATGACAGGGCCTGGGAAGACGCCATGGAAATGTTTGCTGCCTGCAACATCCTCCAGCATGACCGGTTTGACAGTGGGTCAGTAATGGTGTGGGGTGGGCATTTCTTTTAGGGGGCCGCACAGCCCTCCATGTGTTCGACAGAGGGTAGCCTGACTGCCATTGTGGTACTGAGAATGAGACCTCAGACCCCTTGAGACCATATGCTGGTGCAGTTGGCCCTGGGTTCCTCCTAATGCAAGACAATGCCAGAACCTCATGTGTCAGCAGTTCCTGCAGATGAAGGCACTGATGCTATGGACTGGCCCGACGCGTGCCCAGACCTGAATCCAATTGAGCACATCTGGCACATCATGTCTCACTCCATCCACCATGGCCACGTTGCACCACAGACTCTCCAGGAGTTGGGGGATGCTTTAGTCCAGTTGTGGGAGGAGATCCCTCAGGAGACATCCGCCACCTCATCCAGGAGCATGCCCAGCGCGTTAAGCGATAGGCTATCGTGGCAAGGATCAGAATGGCAAGTTGGAGGCGCACACAATTGTGCTCATTTTAGACTTGTTTTAGAACCAGTTACAAAAAGTTGGATCAGCCTGTCGTGTTTTTTTTCCAACTTTAATTTTGAGTATAACTCCAAATCCAAACCTCCATGGGTTGCTAAATTTGATTTCCATTGATATTTTTTGTGTGTGATTTGTTTGTTCAGGTTCAACTATGTAATGAACAAAGTATTTAATAAGAATATTTCATTCATTCATATCTATGCTGTCTTATTTTTGTATTCCCTTTATTTTTTGAGCAGTGTATATATACAAGCAAAATGCTACTCATGCATCATCACAAACTCTTCAGAACCATAAAGCCTACAAACTTGAAATTTGGTACGTATTTTCCTCTTGGCTTCTCGGTGCTTACTAAAAAAGGATTTTTCCAAATGACCATCAGAGTGTTTAGAGTATTTCCTATATTATTATTATTATTATTGACACGCTCTGATGCTAAAGAGTTCTACTCCCCCTCCCTACCTGGAAATCTCTTCCAAATGCAAAACACAAGCAGAGGAGAGGAGTTTCAGTCTCAGTTTCAGTTTCACAGCAGCACCAAGCATCTTTAGTACAGAACAATTGAGCTAAGCCATGCCCAGGCTCCTTGCTGTCTCCTCCTTGCTCACATAGCAAATACTCTTTCAGTTTCCAAACATCCTTCAACTCTCTCACACACCAACAGAATGCTAGCCAGATGAATACCGATGGATGCTGATAGGCAGAAGCAGAATTTCCCCTTATTTTCCTCCCTCAAAACTAAGCCTGACCATATAGTTTCAGCTATTAATATTATATGTAATGTTCAGATTCTGAAAGCACATGAAATGGGTTGTTTAAACAGAAGGATCCCCAAAGGCTATTTATTTGCCTAATGACAGAAATGTTGGACTCCTTTGTGGTCATAAGCTGAGGACTTATAAACTGTACTGCATTTCAACAATGCATGTAGGGAGGGTGAAATACTCCAATCCCGATAAATAAATAAGTCCAATAAATAAATAATTAACAAATAAGCCCAATAAATAATAAATCAATAAGCCCAATAAATAATAATCCCAATGTAATAAATCAATAAACCTAATAAATCAATAAACCCAATAAATAATAAATCAATAAGCCCAATAAGCAATAAATCAATAATCCCAATAAGTAATAAATAAATAAGCCCAATAAGTTATCAATAAGTCCAATAAGTAATAAGTCATTAAGCCCAATAAATAAATAATAAATAAGCCAAATAAGCAATAAATAAATAAGCCCAACAATATTCATCTTCAGGCATGTCCAAACTCCAGAACTGGAAGACTGTCACAGAGAACAATTGTGAGAAATCTTTCAACCTAATAAAATCTAAGTTCAGATTCCTTTTGCATATTTAAATGGGCAAAGTGCATCAGAAACAACCTCAGGAATCAAGCCTTCATCTGCATTATAAGTCCCATTGAGATGTTATTTATCAAAATAAATAAATACATTTACTCATTGCTACCTACAAAGCCCTGGAAAATTTAAAATCTCCCCATATCCTCAGGCTATGTGTTCTGCTATTGTTCGGCTAAGTCTTCTTTGGGATGGAACTAATTCTCAATTTCAAAAAAGAGATACATACATTCAATGAAGGTGATGGGATCAGATCCAGCAGAGATAAGGGTATTTTTCAACCCTTTCCCCCCCAATTGTGTAATTTTTTCACACACACACACCCAAAAATTCTGGGTCAGCCATTCAAAACATCAGAAGGAATGTGTTACACAACGTTAAGAAAACAATTAGGCAGTTTAGCTCTTAAGGACTTCTTTTTCCAACTTATTTCTCCCCCCCCCCACACACACACCCTCAGCAAAACAAGGATATGAAGAGAAACCACCAATTAAGAAAACAATCCAATGCCATGCAAACTTTTTCTTTTTTAAAAAAAATAACCATTTTCCTCTGTACCCAACAAGTAACTTCACATCAATCCTCCCAAAGCAGGGAAAAAATTACTTGGGAGACATTTCACAAGGGGCTTTATTTTTCTCTCATCTGCAAAATAAACTTTTATAATCTGGATGATCAAATAACCATTATTATTATTTTTCCCTCCTCTTTTTGGAAATCAAGGAGCCAGTTTTTCTTCTGGCATATTCAGCCTGCCTTTTCATTTTAACTGGTCCTGATGCCACTTTGGCATTCAAGATTCAGAAACCTGAACACACACACACACACACACACACACATATATTCATGAATGCAAGAATTCTCCTTGCTCTTCTTCCCACTGTTAAAAGACAATTTCCCTGCCACCCAGGCGTAATTCTAACAGGGCATTTCCCCCAAAACTGTAACTGGGCCAGATTGCAGTTTGATTTATAAACATTCCTCAAACTCACAATTTCTCCTCCACCAACAGGCAGGCAGACAGGCAGTGCTGCTGGTCACGTCAACCTGAAATCCAACTGGTGTTTTTTTGGGTGTGTGTGTGTGTGTGTGTGTGTGTGAAATGTGCACCAGAGCAGAGGCTTAAAAACCCACACACAAACTTTGAACTGAAGATCTGTGAGTCAGAGAAAAAAATATCTCTTTCCCCCTCCCTCTCCTTTGCTTAAAAAAAAAGGGAGGAAAAAAATCAGAGCCAGCCTTTACTATCAACAGTGGCCTCTCTACACCCCCCACCTCCACACACACACACATACATACACACACACACATCATATCCTATGCAGGATTACTCAGAAGTTAAGTGCTGGGAAACTCAACAGAGTTAGCTGAAAAGTATGCAGAGGGTGGAAGTCCAAGGTTTTTAATTAAATGGGAATGAGGAAAGAGGGAAGGGGAAAGAGAGAGGGAGAGAGAGGGAGAGGGGGGAGAAGGAGAGGGAGGGAGAGACAGAGAGAGGGGCAGGGAGGATGGGAGAGAGAGAGAAAGGGAGAANAGGAGAGGGAGAGAAGAGGGGAAAGAGAAAGAGAGAGGGAGAAGGAGAGGGAGAGGAGGGAGGGAGACAGAAGGAGGGGGAAGAGAGAGAAAGAGAGGAGGGGGTTGGTAAGCTATCCACTCTGCAGAGGTGAAATTGGGAGCTTTCTAGCTCTTTGGGCCATATTGATATATCAAGAAATGGTATATTTAAGTTTGTCCCATTCAGACGATCCTTCATCAGCCTTTCCAGACAGAACACAGAGAGAGAGAGAGAGAGAGAGAGAGAGAGAGAGAGAGAGAGAGAGAGAGAGAGAGAGAGAGACCCACTGAATTTACCTTAAATCAGATCTGAATGCAAAGCAGAGATTTTTCCTTCCTCTTCCCCTGCTCTCTCTCTCTCTCTCTCTCTCTCTTTTCTCTCTCTCTTTCTCTCTCTCTGATGAGAGGAAAAAGGGTGAATGGGCAGAGGTATCCAAAGAGAATGGGGGAGGAGGGGGAGAGGTCCAGAAGGGGAAGCCCGCAGGAAAGAAGAGGGAGAAGGGATTGGCCAAAGGGGGGGAAGGAAGGAAGAGGGAGAGAGAGGATGCAAGGAAAAGGGGGAAGGAAAGAAGGGAGGGAGGGAGGAAGGGAGGAGGGAGGAAGGAAGGAAGGAAGGAAAAAAGAGAGAGGGTAGTAGGAAGGGGAGGGAAGAGTGGAGGGGAAGGAAAGGAGAGAAGGGAGGGAGGGGAGGAAGAAGGGCAGGGAAGGAAGGAGGTGAGAGGAAGGAGGAAGAAGAAAAAGGGAAGAAGGAAGAAGGGAGGGGGAGAAAGAAAAGAGAAGGGGGTGGAGGAAAGGAAAGGAGGGAGGGAGAGAAAGGAGGGAGAAAGGGAGGCAGGAAGGGAGAGGGAGAAAGCAAAGAGAAGGGGGAGAATGGAGGAAGGAAAGGGAGGAGAGAAGAGGGTGAGTGGGAGGGAGGGAGGGAGACCTCCGAAGTTTCTCCTTACCGCTTGGCCAGGACAAAACCCGCCGAGCCGAGCGTGGAAGCGGCCCCGCACGCCGGGCTGGGTCCGCCTCCCGCCCGGCCAGGGCCGGCTCCAGCGCCCGCTTCCCCGGACAGAGAGAGACCCTCGCTCGCTCCCAAGCGAGGCGGCGGCGGCGAGCCGGACTGGCCGGAGCTGCGGCGGCTGCTTGCGCCGAAGGCGGCGGGGTTCGGGGCGGGGAGGCGGGCGGCGACTCTCCGGCCAGCTCCGCCCTCGGCTCCGGCGCCTCCCCAGCCGGCTCGCCCGGAGCTCCAGCCGCGCTCGGGTTGCAGCCGCCGCCGCCGCCGCCGCCACGCGCGCTCCCGGCTCTGCCGCGGGGACGCGCCTGGGCTGGCCCCCGCCTTCCCCCTCTCTCTTCTCCCCCCCCCCCGGGGGGCTCCGCGGAAAAGGGGGTGGCAGGAGCGGAGGGGGAACCCTTTCCCACGATCCCAACCCCGCGCAAGGTCTACACGCAAGATCCCCTTCGCTAGGAACGTGGGAATCAGTCCCAGTGGAGGGAGCACCGGTTCCCAGCCGGGGAGATTTTGCAGCCCCGCGCAAGATCTACACGCAAGATCCCTTTGGTTAGGAACGTGTGCATTGGTCCCGGTGGAGGGGGAACCAATTCACACGGACCAAGCCGAGGAGATCTTGCAGCCCCCGCGCAAGATCTACACGCCAGATCCCCTTCGCTAGGAACGTGGGAATCGGTCCCTGTAGAGGAGGAACCCCCACTTCACACGTTCCAAGCATCCCCGCGCAAGATCTACACGCAAGATCCCCTAGGAACCATTTCGCACTGAGATCTTGCAGCCCCGTGCAGGATTCCCTTGGCTGGGAACGCGTGGAAAAGTCCCGGAGGAGGGGAATCTCTTCGCACGTTCCCAGACGAGATCTTACATCCCCGCGCAAGATCTACACGCCAGATCCCCTTGGTTAGGGAACGTGTGAACCGGTCCCGGAGGAGGAGGGGGTACCGATTTCCACGTTCCCAGACGAGGAGATTTTGCAGCCCCGCACAAAATCTACACGTAAGATCCCCAAGGAACGGTTCCCGCTCCACTGGGACCGGTTTACACATTCCTAGCCCAGGAGACCTTGCATCCACACGCAAGATCTGCACGCAAGACTGCCTTGGCTAGGAACGTGTGAAGCGGTCCCTCTCCGCCCCTGCTGCAGCTTTAAAGCCCCGGCAGACCCGAGTATTTGTTCCCTGGGATGCGTGTTTTTTGTTTTTGTTTTTCTTGGCTGGTGGGTGATTCCTATCCTGCCTTTCTTCCAGACCGTCAAGAGGGAATTTTTCCCTTCGTGTCACACTCACATGCGCGCAAACACGCGTGCAACCGGTTAGCCCCCGCCTGGGGCAGGTATTCGGAGCTTTGGATCGCAGTTCACCTCCAGCCAACTTTCTTACGTAGCTGGCGCTGGATGGGTGCAGGATACGCTCAGGGCTTTGCGGCTACTTCTTAAACCTAGGCTGACTTTTTATTTTTCACACATGGGGGGAAAAACGCGCGTTTTAGAGTTGCGCGTCACCTTGAGACATAAGCTGACGCGCCGGGGTGAAAGCGAAAGTGAAAGTAACGAAAGTGACGCTCGCTGGGAAACGGGACTCTAAATTAAATTGGAAAGGAGGTCTTTTCTTTTCCTTTTCTTTTCCTTTTCTTTTCCTTTTCTTTTCCTTTTCTTTTCCTTTTNAAAGTGACGCTCGCTGGGAAACGGGACTCTAAATTAAATTGGAAAGGAGGTCTTTTCTTTTCCTTTTCTTTTCCTTTCCTTTTCTTTTCTTTTCCTTTCCTTTCCTTTCTTTTCTTTTCTTCCAAAGAGAGTCTGCTCTTTATTATTGCCCTGTAAACCACAGGGGTGAAGTCACTAAAAATAACTTTTGAAAGCATTACTTTTGAAAACACAAACTTTGTAAAATTGCTCTTTTAACATCTTGAATAAATTGATGGGTCATTATTTCTCCACCTCCCCAACCTGGACGACTTTAAGAAATGTGATTTTGTCCTGTATGAGGAATTCTGGGAGTTATAGGTTGAGAAATGCTGGTTTAAACCATCTTATCTTCACCTGATATAAACTACTTGAAAAAGGTAGTTTTGCACTTGAAGACTTAAACCTAGTTCACCCATGCCTGCAGATACAGATAATCCTTGTCCAACAACAGCTCATTTGGTGACTGTTCAAACTTACAATGGCACTGACTTATGACCCTTGTTCACAGTTACGACCCTGCAATTTACGATAGTTTTTATATTAATGCTAATATGTCTGCCTTATGTCTTAGATAAGGTACTTTGACAATATATGCGTGAATATCAATAAAGGAGAATAATTTGTAGCTCAGAGTTGAAATGAGGGGGGTCCATGGTGCTCTCTTAGCTTGGTGGTTTTCTTGTAGATGTTTCATGACCCAACTAGGTAACATTGTCAGTGCGAGAAGGGAGGAGGAGGAGGAGGAGGAGGAGGAGGAGGAGGGGGAGNAAGAAGAAGAAGAAGAAGAAGAAGAAGAAGAAGAAGAAGAAGAAGAAGAAGAAGAATTCTGTGGGCGTGGCTTGGTGGGCATGGCAGGGGAAGGTTACTGCAAAATCCCCATTCCCTCCCCATCCCATTAACCTGCCTTCCAGCTCCCTTCTCCTGTGCAGTGCAACCAAAGGAGACCCAGCTAATCAGCTGGGACTCAATGGGAGGCAGAGAAAAAATGGGGTTGGCGGGGCCAGTCAGAGGTGGGATTGGCCAGTTCTCTGAACTACTCAAAATTTCCGCTACCGGTTTTCCAGAACCAGTCTGAACCAGCTGAATTCCACCTCCGATTGAACGCTTTATTGGAAGATTCTGCTTCTGGTGTAAGTTGTTTCCAACCACAACTATGTTGCAGTTGTCATGCAAGAGAGGTCAGCTGCACAACTAACCTTCTTCTTAGACGAGGAAGGCATTTCCAAACATGACAACACAGCCCGGCATCCAATGTTCAGAAACTTATCCTGGGTCGGTAGCACAGACGCTGCCTGGAAGCATCAATGCAGTTTCAGCCCCAGAATTGCTGTGTGACAAGATAGCAGCTGAATATATAAGTGTCCAGGATGGAAACCAGAAGTTGTTGAGACCGCGCAGGCTTCTTCGGGGATAGTTCCTCCTAAAACCCCTGTGGCTTGACTGAAGGATATCGAACGTGTTCAGATGATGTGTGGAGCCAATTCTGACTCCTCCCATAGCATTAAAAAAAGAAAATTGTGGACTTCTGCATAGGATAACAAGGCCTTCACTTGAGATTTCAAGAAGAGATCTGTCAGAAATGGTGTAGGGTCTCCTGCTTGGGCAGTGGGTTGGGCTAGATGACCTACAAGGTCTCTTCCAACTCTGATTATCTGTTATCTGCTTGAAATAAACTGTGATGACCTGGGACAAAGGCGTGAAGGTCACGCAGCCAAGTTCAGAGTTCAAACTCCCATTTAATGCTCCAAATTCTTTCCCCCAAAATGCTCCCATGTTCTTGGCAAGTTCCAGAGCAAAGTGCACATGCACATGCACACAGACACACACACACAGACACACACACACACACACACGGCAGCCTCTGGCTGCACCTACCCTGACCAAAGCTTCCTGAGACCATAATTAAGCACACACTTAGTCCAAACAACTCGTTTCATTTCAATGCTGGGAATTATGTTTATTCCCAGCTTGTAATGAACCCCAAACAGTTCCTCGAGATAAGCACTCACCTTTCTCTCCTTTGAATAGCTGCCAACAACTCAAGTGCCTAATTAACTGTAAAAAACCAACCAAAGTACAAAGTCCACACATAGTTTCAAGGTTTAATCCAAACAGAGCGAACAACATTGCTTCCTGCAAAGGCTCCTGTCCCTTTGCTCCTCCTTTATGTCTTATATCTTTATGTCTTGTGTCCAATAACCTCCAAGCCTTCCTCCCAAGTCACTTCTTTTGTTTCAGCTGCTCTTACCTTCTAGCAGCTCTGCGCATGCGCGCACTAAGAACGGGCTCCCCTTTTTCCTCTTCCTCCCTGCTGCCAGACTCTGGAGGCTCTGGAGTCAGCACCCCAGTCCCAGATGGTCTTGGCCACATGACTGTATCGGACACAGGACCCTTGTCCAAGTCCTCTCCAGACTTCCGGACTGGTCCCCGTTCTTCCCCACTGTCTGATTCTGCTGCCGTCTGTACAGGCTGCCAGTGAACCACAACAGCACCCAGTCCAGCAAAGCAAGGAAGAAGCAAGCAACCCTGCAAACTCCAAACATCTACGCCGACACACCAGACTTCCACAAATTCAGCCTTTGTTCCCGACAAACGTCCCTCCCCCACAGCATCTCCTTAGTTCCCAGGTGTGCCTCATGAAGAGGGGCGGGGCGCTCTCCTCCCGATTTGTCAGGGCCGTGCTTGGGATCAGGAGGGATGGGTCCTTGATCCTCACCTGAGTTCCATTGCTCCTTGTTTCCATTGCTTTGTCATCCTGACCCATTCACCCACCCTATTCGTTTCTGCTAGCAAGCCCTCCCAATCCTGAGGCTGCACTTTGGGTGAGCGGAGAGTACTTGCACTCATGTGAGTGCAGCTTCACATGTGAGCGCAAGTGCCTGCCACTCACCCAAATGGAGCTTTGGGTGTGTGAGCAAGGACCCTCTTCACACACATGGAGTTCCATTTGTGTGAGTGGAGGGTGCACTGACATAAATGATGTGTGTATGCACCTGTCACCCAGCCATGCTGGGACACCAAACTGGAAACATTGAGGACCTCTGGTTTAACAGGGTTCATTTCCCATTCAGAATAACAGAACTGGGGCCTTGGAGGTCTTCTAGTCCAACCCACTGGTCAAGCAGGAGACCTTATGCCATCCCAGACAAGCGGCTGTCCAATCTCTTCTTAAAAACCTCCAGTGATGGAACACCCACAACTTCTGAAGGCAAGTCATTCCACTGGTAAATTGTCCATACTGTCAGGAACTTTCACCTTAACAATAATAATTTAAAAATAACAATCAAAATAGAGCTGGAAGAGACCTTGGATGTCTTCTACTCCAACCTCCTGTTCAAGGCAGGACACCTTACAGCAGTGGTTGCCAACCAGTGGGCTGGGGACCACTGGTGGTCTGTGAGAAAATTTGGGTGGTCCACAAAGAAATGTCCCCCCCAAAACAATTAATCCAGGCTGCATGAAAACACAAGGCTGCGCTGCCCACATAGCCCATGGGAACACAAGGCTCGCATTGCTTGCATTGCAAACAACATGAGGTAGTGAGGGGAGGGGGGAAAGGGCAGAAGGGGGGAACTTGCCCCACTCGCCCCATGTGCCTGGCCTGGCCACCAGGCTGCTTCTTTCCACTTCTTTCTCCTTCCAGCTGCATGCAAGGAAAGCAGCAAAACTCTGCCAGAAATGAGTCTTTGGGACCCTGCAAGTCCTCCTGCTCCAAGAGGCTACACCAGTGAAACAAGTCTCACAAAGACTCATTTCTGGGGGAATTTGGGGGAGAGAAAGAAAGACTTCTGCTGCCCCTGCTGCTTTCCTTGCATGAAGCCAAAAGTCTCTCTCCCTCCCCCTGAGAACGGAGCTGGAGACAGAATCCTGCGATCCCAAATAAAGAATGATTGATCGGTAGGAAAACGGGGTGGGGGATTTTTCTGCAGACTTTTTGGGAGGATTTTCCCAGAGTCTCTGCTGCTTCTGCTTTTTCTGCAGAGCTCCGGGATGACCAAAGGGCCAATCTTGTGACTCTTACAGCTTTGGAATATGGGACCAACTTTCCCACCAACATCAGCAAGCCACCATCAGTCAAAATTCATATTAGTGGTCCGTGGGATTTAAAATTATGAGTTTGGTGGTCCCTGAGGTCCAAAAGGTTGGCGACCCCTGCCTTACACCATCTGAGTCAAATGCCTGTCCAGTCCTTTCCTAAAAACCTTGAGCAATTGGAGCACTTACAAATTCTGGGGGCAAGTTTGTTCCACTGATTGTTCAGTGGAATTGTTCTCACTGTTAGGAAGTTTCTCCTTAGTTCTAAGTTGCTTCTCTCCTTGATTAGTTTCCACCCGTTGCTTCTTGTCTTTCCGGAACGGTGCTTTGGAGAAGAGGTTGATTCCCTCTTCTTTGGGGCAGCCCCTCAAATATTAGAAGACTGCTATCATGTCACCCCTCATCTTTTTTTTTCCACTTGACTTCTCATTAGTCTAAATTTTATTCTCTTTCTGCTGAAAGTTTTCCAAAAAGTTTTCTTTTCTCTCCATTTAGATTGGAACTCCCTGGCTTGATTGATAGAACATGTGAAGCTATGATGAGCTTTCAGCTTGTTTGCCAGGTATGTTGCGATTTATTCAGCAAACTGTGGCTTACAAACATGGCATTTGCACACACACACACACACACACACACAAAAGTGGGGGATGATTTCTTTGGAATGACCAATGTGTGTTTATGCTTCGTTTCAGGTATAAACAGCCAATTCTCTTTTATTCGGTCTTGGGAATCCAGTAGTTTGTGAGAAACATTAAGTTGACGGGTTTGCATGGATGAGTCAGCTCAAAATAATCCCTGGATCGGAGGCTTGGTGCAAATGCTAGCTTGTAATATGGTATCTTTGCTTTGGGCTAGTCACAGGGCTTTTAAATGATGATTGAGGGCTGATGTGTGTGAACCCAGCCCAGTAGCTTAAACAGCAAGCCATGGTTGTACAAACCATAGTTTGGGATAATATGTGAAGTACATCTACATTATTGTCTTTCCAAGACATTAGCACATTCAGCTATAAATAAGAGAGGTACGTGCCAGCACAAACTATATCATGAATCTGCTCCGAGGTATATATATCAAGAGTGTTAAATCTGATTGTAGAGAACATGTTTCTGCAAGGATTTATTATCCACCGGCTGCTGATGAAAAGTTTTCCATTTTATTTCTGTCCTTTGGAGACTCCAGATACCGATTGTACAGAGGCAAAAATGTAATAAGTTTCATGGAGAAAATAATGCAATACTCCAGCCTATATAGGTAGGCCTTGTTTTAGCAACTGTTCAAAGTTGCAACCTATTTGAAGAGGGTGGGATTACAATCTGGATCCAAATTTCCAATGGTCAGTCCCTACTTCCTGCGGTCATATGATTATATTTCGGGCACTTAGACAACATGACTGCCAATATGGTTGTTTGAATTCATGTGACCATGTTTTATGATTCCCTCCCCCTGAAAACTAGCAATTCCAGTTTTTGACAAAACTACATCATAGCAAACAATGGCTTCAGTTAATGTCAGGTAAAGGTTCCCCTTGCACATCCGTGCTAGTCATTTCTGGCTCTGGGGGGTAGTGCTCATCTCTATTACAAAGCCAAAGAGCCAGCACTGTCCGAAGACATCTCCGTGGTCATGTGGCCAGCATGACTAAATGCTGAAGGCTAGGTTCACAGAAGCTGGGACAAGTAATGGGAGCTCACTCCACTAGGGATTCAAACCACTGAACTGCCGACCTTTCTGATCGACAAGCTCAGCATTAGCCACTGAGCCACTGCGTCCCTATATATTCCGTTTATGTTAAGCACCGGGGAAAACAGGAGATTCAAACAATTCCAACGAGCATAAAGATGTTATTGCCTGCTTAAGCTTTCTACAAGAATCTGAACTACTAATAGTCAAGGGAAATTAGCGGGAGATAAGGAATTCAAGGTGGGCTGGACTTAGATCTGTTGTGGATGCAAATGGATTGAAGGCTAATGACACATTTGACCCCTCCCTTAGGTTAGCCTGGTCATCTCCTACATCATTTGCTCAATGACCACTGCAAAGAAAGCACATAAAATCTGCTCATCCCTGTGACCAATCCATTTTATAACGGTTATAACTTAACAGGCTGCAACGGGCAAGGCTCCATTATGGTTGTAACTCGAGGACTAACTGTAAGCCAGCTAATGCATTTGCTGGGAAATTTAAATCCAGCTGCCTGGGTAAACATGATAAATTTACAAGTCAGTCTTCATTAGCATCCTCATATTTTTCATCTCAGCAAAAAACAGTTGCAGCTTCTCTTATCAATTTAAACTGAAATGGTGATCTGATGTGTTATGTGTGAATGACACACAGCCTTCTTGTGCGAGTTAACCCCCATTCCCCAGAAAACACAATGAGTTGCTTTTCTACGGCTTGCTCTTAAGTCCAGAACAATTGGGGTTCAATGTAGTTGCTGTACCCGAGGCTGTTTTTAAAGGAATTTTTTTCCGCCCTGATATTTACAGCTTGCCAGTCCAGAAATACAAGCCAGCAAGATTTGCATATCCCACAATAAACCCATCCTTGGATCTGTTCACCCACCATGCTTTCCCGCAGTGGAACTCACCGGATGACTCTTTCAGGGTATAATTGGGCTGTTTGACGGCTAGAAAAATGAGAACGCTTCAAAAAAAATCCACTACTGTGCAAATGCACTTTCCAGTCTAATCTGCATTGCGTGCCCAATTGACCGTATGTGTTTAATTCAAGAGGCAATTTCTCATGGCGTGGCGTAGCATTTGTATCCTTAGAACAGAAAGCATGTGAGCAGACAATTAGAAGCACACATTGGGAAAGTGGAAATCTAATAACCTCCACAGTTTTTCTCTTCAGCATAATTCATTGGAGTCTGCCCTGCTCAATTCTATATATATATATACTTTTACTTGCCACTGGAATCAGTGAGATGGTTCTCTTTAAAAGTGCATTGAAAGGGGTCAAAAGTCTATCCCAATGTGTCTTTGTAATTTGAAGAATTTCCCAGTTCATGTTTGTTTAATTTTTTTTTAATTATAATGATTATTTAAGATTTAATCCTCAACTCCATTCACAGTCTGGGACTGATAGCAACTTCAAGTTCAAATCCTAACCAAGGACCTAAGAGTTGTAAAGGTAACATCTGAGTACATAAAGCCCATGTCACACTGGCCAACGGATGCAAAAAGGACACAGCGGACGAGCAAAATGTTCCATCCGTTGTTA
>BHFT01037594.1:0-38397 GCA_004320025.1 Laticauda laticaudata
AAAAATCCTCATTTTGGGGCAGTTTTTAAAGGGTCGGCTTATATGCGAGATCGGCTTATATGTGAGTATATACGGTAATTGCCTCTCTGCTATTTTCCTCAGATATTCAGGATGTACATCAAAGAGAACGGTGTATCCTATATTATTCTTCATATGATAGGAGCCAAAGTAGCAGGAGATATCAATTTCTTCCTGTGAAAGGGGGAAATTATCATTAGCTTTGAACATGATACAGCTACAATACCTTAAAATGTCTTCCCCTCACCTAATATTGTGTTCTACAATATAGAATAAATATTACGTGTGGAAAATATACTCTTCTTTCAGGCTTTTTTCCATGATCAAGATTGCTTTTTTCTTCAGCAAATAAATTGCAAATAGCTCAGATAGACATCACAGAAAGTGCCACCCCACCACACCCTACCTGAACTTCTAATATCTGCGAGAGTTTTATCTCCAGTTAAATCTGGTAAACATTGCTTTGAAACATGATAACTTGTGTACAACGTATTTTGGCCAGCTATGAATGTTTCATCCTTGTTTCAATTTTAGGACCAAACTAGGACACAATATTCTCTTCTGTATTTTGGTTTTGCTCAGGCTAGCATTTTTCTGCTTCCAAAAAGCCAGGACTTTAGTCACAGAATGAGGAATTGGATTGGATGGGATCAGGGCACTGTGGAGTTCAATATAAAAGTACTCCTACTTAAAACACAGCAGTTATTTGGCTAGAAATGAGTATATATAAAGAACTAGGCAAACTCTAATCAAATATATAATTTATCGGGATAAAATCTTATTATCTATAATTATCAACTCGAAGGAAAGCCTAAATATCTTTGCTGGGCCAAACTTTATTTTTAGGATTCACGGGATGTTGTTTATAATTTTAAATATCTGCATAGGTTCAACAGCAAGAGAGCCCACTCTGCCGGGTTTTTAAAGACACTTTTCAAATGCACAATAGTAATTCTGTATTTACCCTGTCTGACTCAATAAATTGCTGACTTCTTTCTCATGAGCATTATGAAAAGCATTGATAATTAGCTAATGTTTGTGGAGGGTTCAATGGTGTAAAAGACAGATAAGGACTAAGCACAGTTTTATAACACCCATCCCTTCAACTATGCTAAAAATAGTTTTAGAATAGATCCCAAGCCAGTATGTGTGAGAATTTATATCAGAAGAATGCTTAACTCTCTCAGCGGAGCATTGGGAAGGTTTAAGGTTATGTCAATATTTAAAGACACCAGACAGCACCCACAGCTACATGTGAAAATCTATTTCAGATTAAAGAAAGAAAGGCTTCTTTGGGAATGCTTCATCAAAACCAGCTGTATCAAACTCACATCATCACGATGGCATCACGTGACGTATCATAACTTTTTTCCCCTTCACTAAACTAGGCATGGACATGGCCAGAGTGTGATGCATCCAGCCCATGGGCTATGAATTTGACAGACTTGATCTATCATGCCCCTTTCAGAGTCTGAATCTGAGGAGGAAAATGAACAGCTGACAGGGAGTGGGAGTGTGGCTCCGTTGACTGTGGAGGAAACTGGAGAAGGGCAAAGTCCAGCTGGGCAGAGCAGGGAAGAGAAAGAACAAGGGAGAGGAATTCAGGCCCACCCCTTCTTCATCCTAGAGCACACAGGGAGGAATGAAGAAGAGAGCAATGTGGGTTGCGTGGCTTGCAGGGGAGGAAAGGGTCGTGATTCCCTTCATTAGTCACATCTGGGAATGGGAGTTTAAAAGAATTCATGCTGAGTGTGGCAGTTGCTGGGAGCAAACATGAGTTTGTCGTGTATTGACTTTGCTTATCTGTGTTCCTGCCGACTTCCCAACTGTGTTGAGTTATTGCCATGCCTTCACGGCTTGGTGGGTGTGGCAGGGGAAGGATACTGTAAAATCTCCAGACAGAGGTGGGATTTGCCGGTTCTCCGAACGACTCAAAATTTCCACTACCGTTTCTCCAGAACTGGTCAGAACCTGTTGAATACCACCTCTGGTCCTTGACTTACAACCACAAGTGAGCCCAGCATTTCTGTTGCTAAGCGAGACAGTTGTTAAGTGACAATTTGCCCCATTTTACAACCTTTCTTCCCACAGTTGTTGATTGAATCATTGCAGACATTAAGTTAGTAACGTGGTTGTTAAGTGAATCTGGCTTCCCCATTGACTTTGCTTGTCAGGAAACCACAAAAGGGGATCACATGACCATGGGACCCTGCAACTGTTGTAAATATGAACCAGTTGCCAAGCATCCGAATTTTGATCATGTGACCATGGGGATGTTGCAATGGTTATAAATATGAAAAATGGTTGTAAGTCACTTTCTTCAGTGTTGTAACTTCAAACATCATTAAATAAATGATTGTAAGTTGAGGACTACCTGTATTGTCTAAAATCCCAGCCATCTGACCAGTGGATTTTTCCTGGCAAATACCTTGAATCTGCATTTCCCTCTGTAAGGAAATGTTGGTTTGTTCATCAACGAGTTAAATCATTTACCATCCACTAGTACTTCTGCTTCAATTGTGCACAATACCCCATTCACTGTATTTTTTGAACAGTGTTTCTGTCAAAATCTCTAGTAATAAAGGTAATGATAAAAAAAATGACAGTTTTATGGCATCTTTCAACCTAAAGGATCACAGAGAGCTTTGTGCAGTATAAACATGGATATATAAACAGTACAAGTGGATGATTCGAACTGCCCCATGGGCATAATTCCCTCATAGATAGAAACCAGCAAAGGAGAATACAACAAAACAGTAACTAAAACCTGTTGAAGAAGCAAGTAGAGAAACAAGATCCACTGGAAAAGAAACTTGCAGACAATTTTGAAAATTCAAAGTGCATGTTAGCACTTTTATTCTCTTATTCCTGCTTTCCAATGACTGGTGCTGCAAATATTTGATATCCAGAAACATAAGAGTAATGTGCTCTCCCAGAAATGTACAAGTAGAATATCATGCAGCAATCTGTGATCTTTGATGAATGAAGTATATTGCTTTTAATCATGAATATTAGACTCTTTTTAAACTATCATCCATCTATTCTGTTCTATTGAACAACTGCCGCTGTATGAATGGCAAATAGAAAAGAAAATGTTTTTCTTTCTTCTTTTCCATTTGTTTGTAAGCTTTTGCAAACCAATTTAATTTTCTTGCTTCAAGAAGGAAAATATCACCCTGTTTTCTATATCTCCTCCCATAATTATATAGACCTTTGTAATAACCTTCCTTACCTTTTACTAATTAAATAAATAAATAGACAGATAGATAAATAAATAATCCTAACTCCTATATACTTTCTTCATGAAGAAGATGTTTCCCATAATCATTTTGATTGTTTTCTTATCTACATTATTTTTGTTCAAAGTGTTTTAAGGTGCACTGTTTATATAACTGTATATAAATGTTTATAATATACAGACCAATTAATTAGTGGAACAACTTTCCTCCAGAAACTGAGGGTGATATCAGTAAAATTGATAAAATTATCCATACCTAGCAATCTGCAACTTTGGCTATGATTAACCATAAGTCCCAAATAATTTATAAACAAGTTAAATAAACAATCATCAGTCATGATGCCATAGGGGATTATATTGTTTATTTTTGTCTACCACAGAAATTATCCATTTGCTCCAATCTTCCATTTTTAGTTCTTTTCATTCGGTTTTGCGAATTCTCTATCTCTTTTGCATCTTGAGAATGCTTCCCCTAATTTTTAGCCTTTCGTCCCTCTTAGAATATTTTTCAGGATTTTTCTATATGAGGCTTACCAAACACTGAAATTACTAGATACAGTATATGTTTGATCCCAAAATGGATTAAATTTAGTCAGCACAGCCAGTCATCTGAGATCATGGGAATTATAGACTGACAATATGGCCCACAGGTTGCTCACACCTGCTATAAAGACTTAATGAAATCTGAAATAAAAATTTAAATAGGCAGTAGAGTGCTACATATGCTTGATTGAATTTTTGCAATAAGGATAATCAAAGTAATCCTTAGACTGTATGATAAATGAATGTGGTAAATCAAGTAGTATTCACAAATGACTTCATGCCAACTATAATGTGGTATTAAAATTCTAAAAAGCAAGTTCTCAAAAAAGAATAAAATATAGAAATATTCAAGTGCAAGAAAAATATAATGTTGTGTACAGTGAGCTTTTGAAAGAATATATTCAAAATATCTGCATTTTATTAAATAATGGTTACAAAATACAGACAGTGATAAAAACTTCTGATGCACACCTGAAATTTATAAAATTAATATGACATGGAAAAATGTATTTGTATGCATCTTACAGTATTAGTGATTCCTGCTGAGACTGAGAAATTGTATGTGCATGGAAATAACTTATTTTACACAAATGATTCACTTGGAAGTGAGTTGGATGCTTGATGGTCTTTTGTATACCTTACTTTGAATGAATTGTTTCCCTGAAGATACTTTGGCTTTTTCAAACATAAACTATTAAGAAGGTGATACCATACCATTAGAATTAAAAGGGTATCTTATTTCTTCGCTGATTTAAGTACTCAAACCTCTGTATGACAATCCTGCTTTACATTTTGTCTTGAAATCTTGAAATCTTGCATGAGATCACAATCATTTATACTATTTTAATTTTAATTTTTTATTATTTTTCTCGATGGTGGGTATGCCATATGGACTACAATTGAAAACATCACATCTGCAGGTACTACTTAATTCACATCTCACTTAGATACTTTAGCAGACAGCTAAAATCCACCATTCCACTAAACCTAAATAAATAATCAAAAAGTTCAGTGCAACCGTATTTGATCACAGTAATTCTTCAATGCAAAGAAATGCTACAGAATTGAATAGGAAAGTCATAAAGGTCATATCTCTTCAACGAGCTTGGGGACTATTCACCATAACAGAAATTCAGCTAGAATGTATACTGAACATCAAGAAGTATACCACTATGACAATGTCATTAACTGCAGGGTTAAGGGAACTTGAAAACCTGCCCAAATAAAGTCAACAATCAAGAATCTTTGGATTTTTACAAAAAAGGCAAAGCAAATAATAAGAAATGCCAACATAACTGACAGAAGGCCAACAAAAATTTATGCATCTCTATAGAAGAAAACCATTTAGAGAAATGATCAAATGAAGACAAATGAACTAATTTTATGCTACATGAGATAATAAAACAGCAAATGTAAATCAGTCTAGATTAGCAAAATTATGCACAAGAAGAGGAGATAAATCCCAGATTCACATATTTATTTTTAAAAAGTTTTTTTTTAATTTTATATAAACTCCATTTTCCATTAAGCAGTGTGTTGTCTGAATACAAATATCTCTGTGCAATAACAATAAAAAAATAATCATATTGTATATAGGAAACCTATTCATTTCTCCCTCTTAACATGTCTTCTAATAAGAATATATAGTAAAACTAATAGTCATATTAATAACAATCATCATATTGTATACATCTCTATCTTAACATACTTTCTATATTTCACTGATCTTTTATTTCTAACTTCCATTTTTTTTCTATCCATTGATAAACTAATTCCCATGTCATATAATATTCAGTTTGTTGTTTCTAGATTCACATATATTACTGAAGATGATATAAGATGGCAGAAAAACTTGGTCATGGAGAATAGTTCAGTGAATGTATTAACCAAGAACAACTTGGTAGTTGTTAAAACTGACAGTGTTAGAGTATCTTTAGTAAGGTCATATTTGGAATTTCTTGCTGAGTTCTGTTAACTATTCAAAAATTCATTTGGGGAGATAAATTACTGTATAAACAATTTGATGATTTTCATTTGACAGAAGGATAAGGAGAGAAACAGTTAATATATAAATAGTAATAGTACTTAGTCTTATATACCACTTCACAATATTTTACAGCACTCTCTAAGAGATTTACAGAGTCAGCATGTTGCCCCTAACAATCTGAGTCCTTATTTTACCAATCTCAGAAGAATAGAAGGCTGAGTCAATCTTGAACTGGTGAGAATCGAAGTGCTGGCAGTCAGCAGAATCAATCTGAAATATTACATTCTAACCACTGCACCACCCTGCATCTAGTCACTGGATCATTAATGAAGCTAACCGAAGAAAGGTTCAAGTACACAAAAGAAAGTTGGTGATAGATAAGTTATGGGATTTATGACCATGGGATATAATGATGAACTCCAATGTGAGATAATGTTGAAAGAGAGACTAAGGGAATTAAAAGAGGATAAGGCTGACATTGATTGCAACTTATCCAGATTAATAATCTTCACACTTTTTTCTAGTAATATTTATTCATCTATAGATTAGTGTTTTCATGTAATTAATGAGAAATATCAGGTGTTTAGTTTGCTTTTCTGAATTTTATAATTTTAGCAAGCAGAATATTAAAAGAAGAAAAAGATATTACAGAGTCCAAATTATGTTACTTTTTCCAGGTAAAATAGAAACACAGTGTTTAAAAATTGAATAGAATGCAAATCCATTCTCAGAAGCTTGAAAATAGCAGAAAAGTTGTAATCCTGAACAGATCCTCCCAGCATGAAGTTTTATCTTTATTGTAATGTGTTTGTTATATTGATGGTTAGGGTCTCATTTCTCTGAAGTACCACATGTTTTATCTATGTGGAAGGAAGACCTAGGAGAAAAGAAAAAAAGCAGGTGAAATCTTGAAATAAGCTACAGTCCTGGAGAAAAGGGAAGAATAATTAAAAGAAGCAAATGCTACAAATTAGTTAATATCTTTACATTGAAAAAAAGAAAATATTCCTTCTCATAATAATATAGTGATTTATTTATTTTATTTTTATTTACTTTTATTTGTCAATTGCTTACAAGATAATAGGTATAAGTAAAAACATAGTTATGAACACATGGATACATGTAAGAAAAATAAAAAAAAATAAAAGAAACAGTAGGACAGGGACGGTAGGCATGTTGGTGCACTTTATGCATGCCCCCTACAGACCTCTTAGGAAACGGGTTGAGTCAATAGTAGACAGTTTAAGATTAAAGTTTTTGGGGTTTGGGAAAAAAACCACAGAGTCAGGTAGATTATTCCAGACATTGACCACTCTGTTGCTGAAGTCGTATTTCCTGTAATCAAGTTTGGTGGGCGAATGAACCTTGAATTTGTATCTATTGTTTGCTCCTTGTATTGTTATGGCTGAAGCTGAAGTATTCATTGACAGGTAGGACATGCAATGTAATGATTTTATATAGTATACTTAGATGGACCAAAGGCGGTGGAGTTCTAGGTTTTCCTAGGTCTAGAATTTCGAGTCTGGTGGTATAAGAGTATTCTGCAATGAGTAGAAGAATGGAGAACTCTTCTTGAAATATTTTTGAACTTTCTCAACTGTGTTAACATCAGATACATAATGTGGTTTCCAGACTGATGAGCTGTATTTGAGTATTGGTCTAGCAAATGTTTTGTATGCTCCTAGTTAGTAGTGTAATATTTCCAGAGAAAAAGCTATGTAAGAATTAGTTTTAACAACTCTGAACGCCTTTTTGCTATGTAGTTACAGTGGGCTCTAGCACTTAGGTCATTTGAGATGAGTACTCCAAGATCTTTGACAGAGTTTGGATCATCAACAATGTCTTGACTATTCAGCGCTGTAATTTTATTTTCTGATTATTTATATTTTTTTTGGCCAATACGTAAGACAGAGCATTTATTTGTTGAGATTTTGAAGTTTGCCCATTTATTTGACCATTCTGATAGCAAGGTCTGTTTGAAGGGTAGCAGTATTGTCTGTGGTGTTGAATAGCTTTACATCATCAGCGAAGAGAACGCTGATATGATCACAAAGGAATATCATGATTTCAAAGGGATATCATGAATCTCAACACAATGGAGTACTTCATGGAAGATGCTGTTAAGTAATGTTTGATTACATCAGAGATTTTTTACTTGAAAATAATTTCCTTGTTCTTGAAATTGTGAAAGTTTTAGTAGATTCAAGCACAGCTTAATTAGCATTACTTGTCTTACTGAATTCTCTTTTATTTATTTTCTTTTACATTTTGTCTCCTTGTAGAAAATTACATATGTTACAGAGTTATTTTGTTTTTTATGACTATGCCTTTGCATTTTGAAAACTCTGAAGAGTTTTTTCTTTAATCTACCTCATGTGTGTATCAAATTTGTTTGCAAACTGAATGCATATTTGTAATTATTATTTTACAGTCATTGAGGCAGGTATTAAATTATGGGTTCAGAGAAAAAAAAGAACAGAAAATCAACATTATATGGAAATTATCTGCGTTAGGAACACACACACACACACACACACACACACACACACACACACAGAGTTGTTTTCATAAGTTTACATACCCTGGCAGAATTTATGATTTCTTGGCCATATTTCAGAGAATATGAATGATAACACAACTTTTCTTTCACTCATGGTTAGTGGTTGGCTGAAGCCATTTATTATCAACCAACCCGTGTTTACTCTTTTTAAATCATAATGACAACAGAAACTACCCAAATGACCCTGATCAAAAGTTTACATACCCCAGTTCTTAATACGGTGTATTGCCCCCTTTAACATCAATGACAGCTTGAAGTCTTTTGTGGTGTATATGGATGAGGCTCTTTATCTTCTTAGATGGTAAAGCTGCCCCTTCTTCCTGGCAAAAAGCCTCCAGTTCCTGTAAATTCTTGGCCTGTCTTACATGAACTGCATGTTTGAGATCTCCCCAGACTGACTCATCTCAGGAGACTGAGATGGCCACTCCAGATCCTTCACTTTAGTCTGCTGTAGCCAATGACAGGTTGACTTGGCCTTGTGTTTAGGATCATTGTCATTTTGGAATGTCCAAGTACGTCCCATGCGCAGCTTCTGGGGTGATGAATGCAAATTTTCCTCCAGTATCTTTTGATAACATACTTCATTTATCTTGCCATCAACTCTGACCAAATTTCCTGTGCTTTTGTAGCTCACACATCCCCAAAACATCAGCGATCCACCTGTGTTTCACAGTAGGAATGGTGTACTTTTCATCATTGGCCTTGTTGACTCCTCTCCAAATGTAGCATTTATAATTGTGGCCAAAAAGCTCAATTTTGATCTCATCACTCCAAGTGACTTTGTGCCAGAAAGTTTGAGGCTTGTCTCTGTGCTGTTTGGCGTATTGTAAGCGGGATACTTTGTGGCATTTGTGTTCTGGCGACTCGACCACGCAGCCCATCTTTCTTCCAGTGCCTCCTTATTGTGTTTCTTGAAACAGCCACACCACATGTTTTCAGAGAGTCCTCTGTTTCACCTGAAGTTATTTGTGGGATTTTCTTTGCATCCCGAACAATTTTCCTGGAAATTGTGGCTGAAATTTTAGTTGGTCTTCCTGACCGTGGTTTGGTTTCAATAAAACCCCTCATTTTCCACTTCTTGATTAATGTTTGAACACTGATAATTGGCATTCTCAATTCCTTGGATATCTTTTTATATCCCTTTCCTATTTGATACAGTTCAACTACCTTTTCCGGCAGATCCTTTGACAATTCTTTTGCTTTCCCCATCACTCAGAAGCCAGAAACATCAGTGCAGCACTGGATGAAAGATGCAACGGTCTGTCAGGAGTCCAGGAACTCATTGACCTTTTATATACACGCACTAATTGCAAGCAAACAGATCACAGGTGAGGATGGTTACCTTTAATAGCCATTCAAACCCCTTTGTGCCCACCTGTGTGCATATTATCAGGCCAAAATCACCAGGGTATGTAAACTATTGATCAGGGTCATTTGAGTAGTTTATGTTGTCATAATGTTCTAAAAAGAGTAACCCAATTGATTGATAATAAATGGCTTCAGCCAACCACTAACCATGAGTGAAAGAAAAGTGTTTGTGTTATCATTCATATTCTCTGAAATATGACCAAGTAATCATAAATTCTGCCAAAGTATATAAACTTATGAGCACAAGTGTGTGTGTGTGTGGCATGATTTTTTACTTACAGTGCTGTGTTGCATGGATTCCTTTCCTATAGTTTTCTTTAATTTATTTGCTCTAATTTTGGTAAATGCCAATATTAGGAACTTATGCATATAGATTGGGGCCAGCCTATTGGTTTACCCATCTGAAAATTGGATTTAAAAAAAATCTTTGGAGGCTCTTAGTCTGCACAGTGGGTTTAATTATAAAGTAAATATGAAGGTACAATTTTTGAAAGTCAAATCAAAACATTGAACATAACTGTCAGATGAGAAAACTCTAGTACGGATGCTAAAAAGTATTCTTAATGTGGAATAAAAACAAGCACACTTCCTCAGCAATTCCCTGGGGAAAGATAAACCTGGCTAGATGTTAACATTGTAATATTTTTTTTATAGTTTGGATGGCATTGAAATGAGAGCATTTTGTTTCATAATAAGAAGCCTATTGGTAGAAGTGCAAACAGGAGTGATCATTTCATTTGTTCGTTTGGTTTACGAATTTGAAGACAGCCTTCACTAAATAATTTCAGGGCAGCTCACACAAAAGGCAAACACAATAGTATTGTCAGTAAAACACAAGGATAAAGCAACTTTAAAATAATTGGATCTTAACATCTCATCAGATGTGAAAATCCTGCAAAAATAAAATGGATTTTGCTGGTGGGGAAATGATATTAGACTGCGGTAGACAAGGATCCTTTTGGAGAGGAGTTCATAAGTGGGTGCTACAGCTAATAAAAATCTTTCCCTGGCCACTGCTGTTTACCTCTGAGAGGAAGAAGCTGGAAATAGCCCGAAGAAATATTCCATTAAATGCCATAATCAAGAGGTTTGCATTTTTTCTTGTAAAAATGAGATCAGATAGTGCTTTTGGTTTTTAACAAGAGAAAAGAAATGGAATTTTATTATTTGTTTTATTGTGTTATATATTGCTGACATGTTGCTTTCAGCTGCCTTTTTAAACTTCTACTGAAGCACTGGCTTGGCAGTTTCTCAGTCTGTGAAAGAAACTTAACCAGTTGCTGGCCAATTGTGCCTTCTCAGCAATGGTGCTGGAGTGGTAAAACTGTTGGGCTTTGCTTCTCCTTTCAGTTTGTCTGTTGCTGGATTGGTGAAGTCCAAGCATGCTACTCCTGCCTGCTGAGCTGCCAGCTACAAATTCCCACATGACAATATCTTCCTCCAAGCACCCATTCCCTGGTGCGCTCAGCATTTTCCGTGTATACTTTGAAAATAGGTGTGGTACAGTACTCCTCAGCTACCTTAAAGTCTCAGGGGACAAAGCAAAAGATGGAAAACTCATGCTGGCTACCACAAGGCTTTCCTTCCACATATCTATTCCAGAATCAAATCAAATCCATGTAGGGAAATAGATGTAAACTGGAGAGCATATTAAATGTTTTGAATATTTTTTGCTATATAACTTTGTTTTCCCCATCTGTTAACTCATTACTCTCTGTGTGTCTGTACATGTGTGCATATGTATGTGTGTGTATATAGGTATGTATTCATTAATGGAGATCTAAATATTGTTATGTAATTTGGCTGCTTTTATTCAGTAACAAGGCAAATATATTTTTGCAGGTGCTCAGATACAGTACTGGTCTTTATTGTACATATTATCTATGCAATATTTTCCAACAAAATGAATACCCACACAACATTATAAAAAAGTGCCTGTCAACTCAACCCAATATAGCAAAACCAACACAAGCTGTGAAAAGGATAACACTGCTATACCTGAAAAGCATCTCAGAAACTACCAACAGATTATTACAACCACACCGTGGCACACAAAAACCAAAAGACCTAGCTGCCCCAGAAGAAAAAAACAGGCGTCATTTACAACAGGAGTTCCCAATCCCCTGATCTGTGGTCCAGTACTGGTGCACAGCCCATTGGGAATTGAGTTGCAGAAGCAGCAGGGAAGCATGCAAGCGCACAAAGTTCCATTTGCACGTTGGGGGCGCATGTGAAACCATCCTCTTTCCCCCTCCACCACTATCGCCACTGCCAGTTTGCAGAGCGAGAAAGACTGGGAACCACTGATCTACAACATACACTATAAGGACTGTAGCAGTCACTATGCAGGACAAAGTGGCAGAAGACTAACAGGGGAAGTGTGAATATCCTAGACCAGGGGTCACCAACCTTTTGGACCTCAGGGACCACCAAACTCATCATTTTAAATTTCAGGGACCACTAACCAGTTCTGTGGGTATGGTCTAATTTGTGGGTGTGGTTTGGTGGTCATGTGACTGGCTGGGCATGGCTTGTATGTAAATATTATAAATACTTATATAAATATTTATTTTTTTATAAAAAAAAGAGCAACTTTTACCCAAAATCAGGCAAAGCAGGCAGGCAGATTGAGTTTCTCACAGAATCACAGATTCATTCAGACATCTATCTATCTGCCATCAGCTCAGTCTGTCACATAAAATTTGCTTGCAAGCAAACTCACAAAATTAACTCACAACACCCTATGTATGTAAATATTGATTTTTTTATTAAAAAAGAGCAACTTTTACCCAAAATCGGACAAAACAGGCAGGCAGACTTAGTTGCTCACAGAATCATTCAGTGGTCTATCTATCTGCCATCGGCTAGCTCAAGTTTGTCACATAAATTTGCTTGCTGTAACTGTGCACTGAATAATAGAACCTTCAGTCCTAAGGGAGGTTCGGCTGTGCGTAAAAGCAGAACCAAAGATCTAAAGACTAGCTAGAAAGCAAGAAATCCAACCATTTCCTGCTTCCTAGCTAATCTAAATCTCCTGGCACAGCAGAACAGCTGATGGTCAGAAAAAGGAAAAATAGCAATTTAGCAGGCAAGTTTGCCAGGTAAGGAGTGAGTGGGCGGGGAGGGTTCCTGCGAGCCAGGTGGGTGGCGCAGCCTTGTGCTTCTGCACAGCCTAGATTAATTGCGTTGGGGGAGGTGCTCTGGGGTGAGATTTCTCTGCGGCCCATCAAAATTTTCTCACAGCCCACCGGTGGGCCACAGCCCACCAGTTGGCGACCACTGTCCTAGACCAAGCCAATGGCAAAAACATTAGATACCATAATTTGTGGAAGCCTGGCATTCAGACAAATTGTCCAACAGGCACATAAAGATAAACAACATCTACATGCCATTCAAAAGAGAGAATCAAAAAGGCAAGGTAAATGTAAGGTTCCCCTCGCACATACTTGCTAGTCATTTCCGGCTCTAGGGGGCGGCGCTCATCTTCATTAAAAAGCTGAAGAGCCAGCACTGTCTGAAGACGTCTCCGTGGTCATGTGGCCGGCATGACTATATATATATGTAACCATCTGTACTATGAAGCAATCTTGGTGTTGCATACCAAAAAAGATATGCTTGGTTAATTGATTTTATACCAAGCACAAGTCTGTAATACAAAATCCTAAGAAAAATGTTGTTGCAAGCCAGATCTCTGTTATTACAGGACAGCTAGAAAAAAAATACTCACTGTGAAGATTACTTGGCATAAATGCAGTGATGATATTATATAAAAGACTTCTTGATGTAAAATTATTACTAATTTATGTACCGATTTATAATTGCACATACTCCTGTACCCAAGATGGCTATGGGAGAGAGGGAGGAAATCTTGCTGTTGTTCATCTTCCTCAGGGTGATGATCTCCTGTTGTCATTCAGTTTCCTAACATTTAATATTTATATATCTTTTTTTATCCTTTCACACCTTTTGTTGTTACCAGTTGTATGCATACAAAGATGTCACCATCATTGATTTTTTTAGAGTAGCTACTTACGATGATAATGATAAATTCTTTGCCATCTTGTATTATGCAGGGTTTTTTTTAACTTGCTCCAACCACAATGAGTATTTTGCTCATTGTATATAGGCTTTCATTTGCCACAAGGAGATAATGCAGGTGTTCTTGCTTCTGATGGATTTCCTCATTTATATTTATTTATAGGTACTCCTCGACTTACATCTATTCATTAATGATAGTTCAAAGCAGCATTATCTATACACATTATCTGTTAACACTTTCAGACACCTGTTTAGTATTATCTATTGACTGGTAGTTACCATTATCATTTATTATTGTTTAGTACAATGGACCATCATTCCTTTTTAGACTCATATGCTCTACCAATGGCTTCAATATGAAACATCCAGCTTAGAGTTTGAAACAATCTATTTTTGATAGGAAACAGTAGTTCCAAGTTGAAAATGTGATGTTTTCTGTCTGGAGAAGAGTTTTGCGACCTACTGGAAACGTACTCTACCAGGCCAAATGTAGCTGCATTGGTTAATTTTAAAAACTGTGTTGCCATGTCATAAACCTTGTATTAAAACATGAATTGTGTAATTGCATTAGAGTTTATTACAATGGACGCACTCCACTTTTAGGTTCATGAAGTATGGCTGTAGTTACTTTTAATTTTGCATCAGAATATTTTGTTTTGAATGATACGAAAAGCGGACCCTGCATCTGCGGGAAATACACTAGGAAGAAGATGATATTTTGTTTTGAAAAGCAAATAACTGCTCCAAATAATAAGTATCTAATCAAGATAAAGACATGGGGCGAGGACTGAAGTGCCAAACATGGAGGACTAGAAATAACACGTAACAAAATAGGCATATTCTTCCAATCACCGTTTAATGCACATAAATACATACATATATACATACATACATACATACATACATACATACATACATACATTTATTTTATACAGAATATTTATATAGGAAGTCTTATACCCATCCTCTTTCTCCAATTTGGGCTATAGTTTTTCAATTGGAACTGTGTTTCCTTTTGATATTGGCTACCTAATTAAAAAAAATAGTGAGCTGAACATGAAAATTCTATTTATTTGTATGTATTTCAAAAAGAGGAAGTGCTTTAAAAATCTTTTGATCTAAGTTAATGCTAATGTCAGTTTAATGTATTGGAAGAATTTCCTCTTTGTGGTTCATCCCTGGCTCAAGTCAAAACATCATATGCCATTAATTCAAATAGATTGGATGGATGAATGAATGGAGGGAGGGATGGACAGACAGATGAACAGCAGACAGACAGATAGATATCTCACAAGGTAAAGGCAAGAGCATTGAGCCAATCCTGTACAAGCACTTTTTTATAAAAAGGTAAAGGTTTCTCAGTCCGCTCCTGTCTGACTCTTGGGTGCGGTACTCATCTCCGTTTCTTGGCCGTTTTTTACTTCTTTATGGTCAGATATAGACAACTAATTTGTCCATACTTAATTGTAGAAGTCTTAAGTTTAACTTTTCAAATAAGCTATAATCTGATTTCTCACTTTCTAATTGGCACACCTTATTTCTGTTTATAGAAGCATAAAGGTATCATTATCGGTCACATGATTCTCTGACCCCTCTACCGTGGTGAAATACTAACTTCTCTTCTGCTTGGTTACTCTTCTCTGGACACACTCTAGTTTAGCAATAGCCTTCCTAAAATGTAGTGTCCAAACTATTTTTGGACATTCAGAATTAACACCTTTTTGAAAAGGTGGCCTTTGCTCTCAGTAAGAAAATGTCCACCTTTGTTTTCAGATGACTGTATTCACCCCCATCTCTTATGCACACTCTTTTTTTACCCTATCTTTCCAGCTCAAGGTCTTTTAATTGCCTAAAAATAAAACAACGCGAAACGTTTCAAAATATCCTTAAAAATAAAGATTTATAAATGTTTATTTTAAAAACAGAATATCTTATTTTTCCTTGTACAAAGAGATACATAAAATCTTTTACACTTGCACTTCCCATTCCCCCCCTTAACTGATATGATGATGCAAGTAGCAGTCTTTTCAAAAGTAATTACCAGTTGGCCACTTTCCACATTTTCTTTCATGACTAGTGATTCTTTTTCAGTCATAGCATTCTTCCTGCCAGCTTGCATGTACCTCCACCCTTGTATGTTACCCACACAAGTCTAGCACTCCAATGTGCTGTTCAGTTGTCTAAGAAATACCGTGATTCACTTTCAAACACTCTTCATAGAA
Source organism: Laticauda laticaudata (assembly GCA_004320025.1). Classification (NCBI taxonomy): domain Eukaryota; kingdom Metazoa; phylum Chordata; class Lepidosauria; order Squamata; family Elapidae; genus Laticauda; species Laticauda laticaudata. The sequence goes on from BHFT01037594.1 coordinate 15,975, forward strand.
GAAGCTCTCTTGAATCTTGCTCCTTTCTATTACCTTCTGCCTTTTGCTAATATTCCTGTAATTTAAAATCGCTTAGAATCTTATTCTTTAATCCTATCATTTCTTATCATTCATTTTGCCAGTTGTATTCTGATTGGGAACAAAGTGAAGTTGCCAAGTGAAAAAGAACTATTTATCTAGATATGTCCTACTTTAAAGAAACAATCCTCTATTTGAATCCATGGTGTGGTCAATAAGTTATCCATCAAAGTCCCAGTGAAAAGTAAAGAACATTATGAAGGGATAACAGAGCTCTTGAACTTCCCCAAGTAAGAATTAGGACATAAATATAGATGGAATTGGTGCATAGATCACTGAACATTTTTTCCTAGTATTATTTACATTTTAAATAAACTTAGTAATCGTTTTGGAGATTAGACAAAATTGTGGGATATCATGCAATGCTTTGGGATTTCAATTTTCCATTTAAAAAAAAAATACAACGACATTGTCTCATTCCTGAAATAAGTATGCACCTGTACATAAAAACATTGACATTGCAGTTGTTCCATCTGATATTTCTGAAAATTGAGCATTTTTGCTTGATGATCTTTGAATATTTCAGCCATTTTTAATATTTTTAATGATTTTTTGAAAATGAATTTCCTCTAGAGACGTTACAGATGCTTAAGTATCCAGACCAACTATTGCATATAGCTGATTCATAGCAGCTATTTTGACACCTATAAATTAACACATGCATTATGTATATTTATGTCCTCTTTTAAGCTTGTCCTTTGGGGGGCAGAAAACATATTAGCTGTTGTGTTATTCATGAATGTAGGCTGTTTGGGATATGTTATTCCGAAATAGAATGTAAAATAGTGGTGTTCTGGTATATAGTCTCCTTGCTTTATCAGTGAACTTTTGTGCAAACAAATATATGTGCACAGTCAGGTGTGGCATTGCAATATCATAATTCATACCCAACGTACAATCTTACACAGTATTGCTGCATGTATAAATGCTGAAGTGCTAGAAACAAAATGCAGTATGGTAGGTCATGAAGTCATTATGATATATAGGTGACAAAAGCACCAAGCGTGGCTAAGATTTGGACGTAAGACTTCTCCAGTATGTTTGTCATTTTGTTCACTTACGGGAATTAGGTAATTTATTTTCAAATTATGTACTGTAATTGTGATGCAGTTTGTCCCCCCTTATAGCCACATTGCATGAAGCTAAATATATCTGCATACCTGCATATATTTTAATTGCGACAAGCCAAAATGACCTGCTCACTGTTTCATTGGCTTCCAAGCTTCTACTGTAACTTGCAGTAATTCCCTGCAGTTTGGCATGCAGAGAACATCACATATATCTATTACACCGTGTCATATATTTCTGCACATTAAGGGAGAGAAGAAGGAGAATTCATCACAAGGTTGACATTACTAGTCAAGTTCCTTATCACTTCTAAATCCTTCTTAAGTGTTTCCTGATTTATCTCTTTTGCCAATAACACTGCATCTTGTTTATTTTCGTGGCAACCATGGTTACAGGTTTTGATAATATGAAAAAGAGACCATTGTATTGTTTGCAGAAGATAATATTTTGAAGGTTAGCTCATAGCAAACTTTAGTGGCCCAGATCAATGTGGAAACTTTGTTTTCCAGAATGTTAATGAAATGATTAATGAAATTTTAATGGGAACTTTTCTGTATGCTGTCACATATAGCTGCTTCCATGAAGGAAAGGAAATTTATTTAAAATTCTTTTATACAGCCTCTTATTTATTCATTAATGGAATGCATTTTTTAATCTGACAATAGTCTTATTTTAATAATACACTAATATCCTTTAGGTTAACATGTAATAGACCATAGGGATGGGGAAGAGGCTTTCAGATAATTATTTATAATTTTTTGGTTTGAGCTATTAATAACAGAAGTATTTCATTCAGCATTTATTTTAATTTCTTGTATGTTTCAATGTAAAACCCAATGTCATTATTTTAAAAGGAATTCCAAATAAAATGTTAATCCTAATTAACCCCATTGCTATTATTTTTGCTTTTGGCAAAATTAAATCCACTTTAGTTTGATCAAGTACTGAAATTTTCAGACTCATCTGTAACTGGGTATGTATGCCTAGTAATTGTTTGCACAGAGGTACTTTACCTTGCACAATTGATTTATGACTTGCTGGCTTGATTTATGTATAGAATCTCAGGACAGCTTACATGGGGATCTTTCCTTCTTTTTTTAATATTGATAGAAGAGAATGTGTGTAGCTCAGGGTTGTACTGTAGGGTACTTGGTGCTCTCTGAGCTGCATTGTTTTCTTGCAGATGTTTCATTACCAAACTAGGTAACATCATCAGTGCACTTTTTAAAATATTTTTTAATATTTCATTTTACCTCCTTAACAATAACTCCATGACATTCTACAATGAAGCTGGATTTGAATGTGTTCTACCCAGTCCCAGTTCATTTCTTTAAACACTGGGTCATGCATAGGATTGCTATTACACTCTTCACAATATACACTGAGCTCTCATAGGATCTCGCCATTATATTATTTGTATATTTATTTATTTAAAAAATTATATCTCACTTTTCATTACAAAGAATTCAAAATCACTCTTAAATGTAACCTTACATAGTTACATGTATGTAAGGCACTGTTAAACATACTGATGTTTCTTTGGAATTGCACCATCTAGTTGACTATTTTCTAAATCTGGGGAAGTGAAACATACATAACATGATAAAATTGGTTAATCTAAAGATATCATAAGTCAATTACTTTTTTATGCTTCAACAGATTAAAATAGATCTCCATGTGTTTCAGGCATTTTTAAAAATAAGTGGGGGTGTCCCTGAAAAAAGTTGGAGAGGAAGACCAAGTCCCACAAGTCTGAAAATAATCTGGACATAATTTCAGCTGTTGACAGAATACACATCCCACTTATCTCCAAACTAGTCCAGTTTTATATTCTATTTTATGTAAAATGGTAGCAGAATTTTCTATCTCAATACTAAATTCTGTTATTTTGGAGCTAAATTTGAAGTGCTAAGGTGTCAAACTCGTGGCATCACATTGTTGTCATGTGACATATCGCTATTTTTCCCCCTTCGCTAAAACGGGGGGGAGTGGCCAGCATGTGACGCATCTGGCCTGTGAGCCGCAAGTTTGACACCCCTGTTCTGAGGTGATTTCCATTATTCCTTTTTAACTTGTCCCAGCTAACCATACAGTGATGAATGTGGTAAAGGGAAGAAATGTGCTTCTTCCATAATATCAAAACTTAATTAAGAATATATAATGAATATGATGTGACTATTTCATTTCTCCCTTTGTGTTGGTTAAAGACTGCTCCTGTATGTCTGTGAATTCCTGCTTTTTCAAGAAATATTTTAAATGAAAAGCTTCGGTGACCAAGGCCAGCAGATGGCTGCACTGTTGTACAAGACTTGCTGAGAATGGATCTACCAAGTTAAACATATTTTCTCTAGAATATAGAGAACTGAAAATTTAGCAAAGTGGCATGCTTGGCATAGGTAATCACCTGCTTTGGTTTGCAACTCCATCTGAGGGCAGTAGTAAGATTATCATAATACTTTTTAAGAAAATTGAAAGTGGTTTGAGTCTTATTGCATATTTATTCAAACATTTCTGAGTGTGTGTGTGTGTGTGTGTGTATGAAACATAATGTAGAAGAAGTATAATGTAATTTATATACTGTAGGACATTTTTCTGATTATTCAACAGACTTAAATGTTCGGAAACATCAAGCAATTATATATGGTTTTTTTTGAAAAGCAGGCAGCATAAAAATTTAAAGCAGCACTCAAAAACCTCAGCCAGGTCAAAGAATAACAAATGTAAGCTTTAGGACAATTCCCAATTAAAACCCTTTACCCAGATGGTTAAACTTAAACAGATTTATAAGAATGTTCTGACTTCAAGATTTTAACCTTGCAGTGGATGATTAATAGGGGAACAAGATGAGACATTCAAGAAAAATGGATTCTCCTATGCTCCCATAAAGTCTTTCTAGAAGAGGAATTTTGCTGTTCTTCAATCAAATGCATATTTTAGATTGATAGGAGACGGGATGTATAATACATAAAAGTTTTGCAGCATTTTGGCACTATATCTTTAGAATGGTCTACGCTGCTCAGGATCTTATGTCTATTTTTTCAGAACACGTAAGACACAGGAATGTCATATACAGACTTTTTTCTTTAAATCATTCTAGAAGATGCATGCTTTTGGGGTCACATTCATTCTCTGCTAGATCAGTCTCTTGAACTCTCATCTCCAAAAGAGTGGAAGTAGCACTCATTCATGGGTGTGAATGACTTCAGTGACCTTCTCTCATGTTAATCCAGGGCCATTTATTAGAATGTTGGAGGTGGAACCCTGAGGCTCAAATTGGAGGTCATATCCATATTTATATATATTTATATGAGCACTTCCATATATTTTTGTACAATTATGTATATCAGGCATCAGTAAAATTCACAGGTTCAGTGCTGGAACACAACCCCCTTGTTCCCACACAGATGCCCATGCTTTCTATGTGTTATTGCATATTATTTCACCTTGTTTCTTTCCTCTAAAACTGCTGAATATCAATAAGAATAAATTACATCTTTGTAGCAATGCACTGTCTGTTGGCATTTTGCTTTACATGATATTTTCATTGATTGTGGAGCATTACATGAACCTTGGTCATCTTGTCACATTTTGGTGTAGAGCTAAGAGCTGTCATTGTCAGCTTTAAAATGAACCTTGTCCCGAGACAAGACAAGATAACTTTATTACAGTCCTTGTAATATGACTCAAAAACAGAAAAGGGAAAAAAAAAGTTTGAGACAGCAACCAAAAACCACAGTAAAACCAATAATGATAAAGCAGGTGTGCCGAGGTATAATATATTTTGTGAATAGCAAAACAAAACTTAGTCACATTAAAAAAAAGATTACATTGATTAGATAATTATAATGATAATAAATGATAATATAAATAAAAGGATGCAAGTGGCCTGAAACTCTTGAGTAGATGGGGTTTTGTTAATTGCAATTCTGCATCTTTCTGATAGGAGCAATATTAACGAATACAGGTTAGTGTTTCAGGGATTCCTCACCACAGGGGCAAAATCAGAATGGCTGCTATCCACAGATAATTTTCATTATCTGCGCCACCACCTAGATTTTAATTTCCCCTGTTTTCTCTTTTTACTATTCCTGTTCCATTCTCCACAATCACACATAATCAAAGCTGAGTATAGTCCTCTCACAGGAAAATATCTACACCACTACTGAAGTGGATTGTAATCCACAAAAGTTTATTAATTGATTAGTTTTTATGGTATTACTGAAATATTTTTGCAGCAAAAGGCATCATTAGTTCATTATTAGTTCTGCTAATCATGTGACTCATTAGGGAAATGTACTGAACCTCTGATCATATTTGTAGGATTTCTAATCTTCAGGTTGTTGAAAAATTACACAGGAAGCTCAGTCACCATGGCTAACAGTGAAGAGATCCTAACAATATCCTTCTCAAATTCAGCTTTAGCTGTGGAGCCTCATACAATCTAGCATACCTCCATCTGCCTGCAATCCTTGGATTATGGCCTAATTTGCACCAGCATTTCTGTGAAGAAGTCGGTAAGCAAAATATCACATGATTGTCACAGCAGTCCCAGTTGTGATCATTAAGTGAGGACTGTTCAGTCATAAGGCAAGAACCTTACAGCTCAGCATTGCACAAACTGTCTCTGCTTCAATTTGTCCACCCACCTATCTCTACCTCATCTCTGGCCTTTTGACCATCCGTAATGCATGGACGATACAAAGAAGCCACTGTATTCTGTTGCCACCACTTTCAATACCCTGAAAATCCTTTTATCAGAAGGAGTGGAAAAGATTCAACCCACAGAGCTGTCCTTGAAGTAACCAGCAGGCACAGGCTGGGAAAAGAGCCATTTCTTGGCCACTGTCTCCCCTAGTCCCTCAGCCAGCCAGGTCAGTAAGGGCCAAACATTAGGCTAGATACATAATTGGTACCAGTTTCTGGGACACAAACAACCTCCTGTGATTGCAGAAATATTGCGATAGTCATAAATGCGGGCTAGTCTCCAAGCATCAAAATGTTGATCACTTGGCTACAAGGATTCTGTGGTGGTTATAACTATGAGGACATGTCGTACATCTATTTTTTCAGTGACACTAATTTTGAACAGTTGTTGAATGAATGGATGTAATCTGACAACAACCTATATAGTAAGAGAATATAGTATTCTAGGATGTCATTCTGTGAACTTAATAGAATAGAATTCTTTATTGGCCAAGTGTGATTAGATATACAAGGAATTTGTCTCTGGTGCCGAAGCTCTCAGTTTACATATAACAATATTGATACTGGTAGTTCATTATCATCGTCATTGTAAAAATACATTCATCATAAAACATTAGATACAAGATGAGTGATAGTCATGGATCCTAAATAAGCTATCCACATAAATCAAACTAGGATACTACATAAACAATATAAACTGTAAGAGACAATCAACAAAGTTATACTCATAAGAAGATAAGGAGATAGGTAATGGGGAAGATGAGAATAATGATGGCCTTAGTACAGTTGGACTAGAAGACCACCAAGATCCTTCCAACTCTGATGATGTTCTGTGTTCTAAGATGAACAGAAAGGCACTGAGTTGAATGCATAAAACTGGCTCCCCTTTTCCATGTCCTGCTGATTAGATGTAAAAGGAGGAAATTTTATTCTTCCCATTTCACGTACTTCTAATTTTGCAAAGGAAAGCTAGCTAAAGTAGAACAATCGCTGTAACATTTTGAACTCTTCTTTCTGGATTGCTAATTCTTTGTTTTCCTGCCAAATTACATAGATTAAAAATAAATCTATGGTTTTGCCTATTTTTATTTGTCCATTGTTGATTTTGTTTAGAAGCGGTGTTCCCTGTGGCATCTGTATCCATCAATATCCCTCTGTTGTTTTTTCCTGCCTGCCTTACGCAGCATTACATTGCATTGCATTTAGTCTTTCATTTCAGAAACCTGTTGCTGAGAATACTGTGATCTAAAGTTCAATTAAAGACTAATGAAAGGAGCATGAGGTATGTAATTGCATACCAGATGAGTTGTAGGAAGGTACAGTTTGGTTAAAAAAAATATTTTCCTTATTTCCTGCTAATCATTGCATTTGTTGATCTAGCAGTATCAAAGTCCAAGTTCTTGAAATTTCAGACATCAGCATTACTATAATGTTCTCTAAACAATGGCTTTGAAATATTTGTAAATACAAGGCCTACCTGTGAGCCCCTTAGAACAGGGGTCCCCAAACCCTGGCCCACAGTCCACGACTGGGCCACAGAAGCAGTGGACAAGGGTACAAAGCTTCATTTGCGCTTGCACAGGATTTAGGTTGGACGCACTAAACCATTTCCCTGCTGCTGAAACTGCTGCCACCATCCTGCAAAACCCAAAAAGTTGGGGACCACTGCTTTAGCATATGGATGGGGGGCACATTCGTCAAAGAAGTAGCATATGACCCTGGAGTTTCAGGTTAAACACTTGTGATGTAAAAGCTATACAGGAGCTATAGCTTCCCAGAGGTAAGGTATAGCTACCCTGTGGTAAGATGGGCAACCAATACATTTAATAAAAAAGAATAAGAATACAGATTGGTATTTGATTGCAAAGGTGCAAGAAATCTGAGGGAGTTTTAAAATTAGGTAGGTAATGATAGGCAGGCAGGCAGACAGATCAGCCTTGGTTGCACCTGTGCAACTTACAATATTTTCTGCTAACAGTATTTTGGCCAGTATGCCAATACAATTATCAGTTTATTATCAATTAATACAATTATATTCATGGTATGTTAATATAATTGTAACAATTATATATTAATACTATTAATAATATTGGAATAAATCTCTTCTAGTGCTTACAGCATAGACCTTTAGGAACAAACCATAATAAACTCAGGTAGCACTGGCTGGATGATATAGCAATAGCACTTAGACTTATATACTGCTTCCCAGGGCTTTTACAGCCCTCTCTTAAGTGGTTTACAGAGTCTGCATATTTCCCCCAATGATCTGGGTCCTTATTTTACCGACCTCGGAAGGATGGAAGGCTGAGTCAACCTTTAGCCAGGTGAGATTCGATGTGCCAAATTGCAGTCAGCAGAAGTAGCCTGCAGTGCTGAATTCTAACCATTGTGCCACCATGGCTCTTATAATGAAAAGGACTTTGTTTTGCTCATATTACAGTGTGTCGAATACTTCTAGTAATGCAGAATGATGTGGGGTAATGTCTCCTAAAAATCTGGTTGTGGATATAACCCATCCTCCAATAAGATTACCCTACTGAGAAAAAAAAAGGAAGAATATTCTAGATTGAATATTGTGATTTCACACTTGCTAGATATTTAAGAGAACCCAGAATGCACATGCACATTGAAATCTATCCTTTTCACCTCAAATCCATAGTCACTGAGTTTAAATAAAATATGCCACGTTTTAACATTGAATCACCATGTCATTTTTTTTCAACAGTGTTAATGCTCCCTCTGTTCCCCTTATATAAATGTAAATTTTAGTTATTTGTACAGAAAACAATATACAATACAATATAAATGCTTCAACCATCTATTTAACTCTGTATTTAAACGAATGGAGTGGAGTGGAGCGGAATGGAGTGGAATAGCAATAGCACTTAGACTTATATACTGCTTCGTAGTGCTTTACAGTCCTCTCTAAGTGGTTTACAGCAGGGGTCCCCAATCACCGGGCTCTGGACCAGTACCGTTCCGTGGATCATTTTGTACCGGGCTGCAAAGAATGAATAATCGTGATTAAAATATATATTTTATATTAGCTAAAGCTAAAGAGCCCTTTACTATTGGGGAAGAATTGATTTTGCCGGTCCTTGAAAAAGTGTTTCTGCGTGAAACTGGTCCCTGGTACAAAAAAGGTTGGGGATCACTGGTTTACAGAGTCAGCATATTTCCCCCAACAGTCTGGGTCCTCATTTTACCCACCTTGGAGGCACAGAAAACTGAGTCAACCTTGAGCTGAACTGCCAAACTACTGGCAGCCAATGATCAGCAGAAGTAGTTTGCAGTACTGTATTCTAACCACTGTGCCACTACGGAATGGAATGGAATACTTTATTTGGCCAAGTGTAATTAGAAATATAGGGAATTTTCTCTGGTGCATAAGCTCAGTGTACATGCCAAAACAATAGAGTAATCATAATCATAATAATAATATCAATAAGAGAAGGAAAAAGAAATGATGAGAAGGATAAGCCATGGTATCTGGGTAAACATACTTAGACATAAGACTAGTGTGGGAATTAGTTGTTCAGTAGAGTGATGGCACAAGGAAAAAACTGTCTCTGTGTCTGGTTGTTTTGGCATGCAGTGCCCTGTAGCGACAATCTGAGGGGAAGAATTTATGTCCAGGATGTGAGGTGTCTCAGACCTCCTTCTGACCTATGCAATATACATGTCCATAATGGAAGGCAGACTGGTTGCAGTTATTTTTTCTGTAATCATAACTATCGGTTGAAGTCTGTATCTGCCTGTCTGGTTGATGTACCAAACCAGATAGTTACAGAAGAACAAATGATAGACTTAATAATTCCTCAATAATAATTCAATAATAGACCTGAATGCTTGCACTTAGACTGTTAAGGAATAACATTTTAATGAAAACATAGAAAAAAGTTTTCTGATACGTTAAAGAATTAATCAATTTATTATATTATAGGCTTTCATTTCATGGAATATGGGGCCAATTACATTTTTTATTACTTCAAGTATAGATAGGTGTGTGTGTGTATGTGTGTGTGTATGTTTTTTTTAAGTTTTCGCGGGTACTTACATGTGTGCTGTTCAGCTTCCTTCGGGTATTATCCCATCCCACGATCATTCTAGTGCTTTTTAAAGTTGAAGAGCATAACGTTTCAGCAGAATTCCCATCTGCCATCATCAGGTCTTTCTGTACTGAGTTTGTATAGTATTATACATACACATATTGTGTGTGTGTGTGTGTGTGTGTGTGTGTGTGTGTGTGTGTGTGGTGTGTATGTATGATATTATATATATTATACGGAGATGAGATTCTGCTTGAAACGTTGCTACAACTTTAAGAGCTACTTACAATGACGTGGATAAATACCCGAAGGAAGCTTGAACAGCACACTGGTAAGTACCCGCCGAAAATTTAAAAAAACACACACCACACACACACATATATGTATATGTATATTTTTATTTTTTTTTATTATGTGTGTGTTTTTATATGGTTTTTTAATATGTGTATATACAACCACATGTAAGTACCCGCGAAAGCTTTAAAATATATATATTTTAAGCTTTCGCGAGTAACTTATCATGTGTGCTTGTTTAAGCTTCTCGTTGGGCTATTATCCCACGTCATTGTAGTGCTGTTAAAGTTGTAGCAACGTTTTCAGCAGAATCGTCATCTGCCCATCAATCAGGCTATATCTGTATGGATGATGTGTCTCACAGCATTTTGGTTTCCAAATTCCGAGGATGGTTCATTCCTGATGGGCTAGGGAGCCCTGGGTCTGTGTTCACTTGGACTTGGAGTTTGATGATTGGTGGTTTCTGGTTTCTTCTGGCTGTTTTGTGCTTGATTGGCTGGCAAACACTCTGTTCCTCGTGTTGGAGGCTCTTGCTGTGAACCAACTATGGCTTCGTGTAGAAGACAGCTGCTTATTTCATCAGCAAGCTAGGTTCACCTGGTTGCCTGGTGGCGGTGTGCGGTGTTTGAGTTTGGTAGCTATCAGGAGGGGTCTGTTTGTGCCCAGGTGTTTGCCCTGCATTGTGGTTGGGGAGATCTTTCTATTGAGAGAGTGCAGGCTTCCAACATGATTGACAGTTTGCCTGAATCATCTCTTCTATTCAATGCTGTCAGGTCTCTTTTCGATATCTCATGGCTCCTCTGATGATCCTGTGGCTGGGGTTTTTCTATAGTGGCTAGGGTTTTTTGGTGCCATTGAAGTTGAATGTTGTGACCTGTGGTTTTCAATGTGTTGGACTAGTGAGGAGGTGTGTTCCAGCTTTTTTACTGCATTTTTGTGTTCATCCAAGTGGTTACTTATTCTTCTATTGGTCTTTCCAAGGATGTGGCCGGGCATGATGTACAGGGAATTTCGTATATGCCTTTGGTTTTCCAGGTCAATTTTGTCTTTGGGGTTCCTCAGGATGGCTGCTATTTTTTTGTCTGTTTCTTGAAGGCAGTCTTGATGTGATGCCTGTGTAGTAATCTTACTGATTTTATCTGTAGTACCTCTTAAGTTAGGGCAAGACAGCTGTTCCATAGGTCTGTTGGTCTTCTAGGTCTCTGTTATGTTCTTGGTGTGTTTTTGTGGATCAAGCTGTTGATTTTGTTTCTGTGGAAGCCATTGGGCTTGTCAATACTTCAGTCAAGGGTGCATAGTTCAGTCTTTATATTGTGTCTTGTCTGCCAGGCGTTTGGTTCTGGTAATTAGGTTTTCGCCACAGAATTTATCTGTACTGGTTGGTGGTGGGATTGGGCGTTGAGGTAGCGGTTGGTGTGTGTTTTCTTTTGGTATATGGTGTGTCCCAGTGTGCCCATCCTGTTCTTTTGTAGATTAGTACATCTAGGAATGGTAGTTGTTTGTTTATTTCCGTTTCCAATGGTGACTTGATTTTGGGGTGTGTGTTGTTTAGGTGTGTTAGGAAATTGTTTAGGTTTTCTTTTCCATGGGGCCAAATCACAAATGTGTCATTGATGTAATCTTAGCCATAGTTTGGGTTTGTGGGTGGCATTAGCCAGGGGTCTGGATTCGAATTCTTCCTTGAACAGGTTTGCAATGACGGGTGACAGTGGTGATCCCATAGGGGCTCCTTCAATTTGCTTGTATCTTTGTCCTTTGTATATGAAATATGTGTTGGTTAGGCAGTGTTCTGTTAGTTCCATGAGGTGTTTAGCTGGTTGGTATTTATTTTTGATGATTTCAAGAGTTTCTTTTATTGGGACTTGAGTGAATAGTGAAACCACGTCGAAACTTACAAGCAGATCTTCTTGTTCTACGTGTAGATATTTGATCATTTCTAGAAGTGGTATGAAGTTTTGTACATATGAAGCTGCGGTTTTCAGCATGGGGCTGTAGTTGTTTTGCTAAGTTATTTAGCTAGGTTTTGTAATGGGCTCCTATGGAGCTGACTATGGGTCTGAGAGGTATGCCTTCTATGTGTATTTTTGGAGGCCGTATAATTTGGGGCATCAGGAAGATTTTTCTCTTGGGATGATCGTCTGTTGGATTTCTTTGCTTATGTGGCTGGTTATAATTTTCTTCTTGGTTAATTTTTCTAAGATATGTGGTTGGGTCTGGTGTTTATAGGTTTTGTATGTGGAGTCTTGGAGTAGGTCTGTCAATTTTGTTTCGTAGTCTTTTCTGTCCATTACTACTGTGGCATTTCCTTTGTCTGCTGGGAGTATTATTTATGCTGTTATCATTTTTCCAGGGTTTTGTAACGCTCTGAATTCATCTTTTTGCAAATTATTTTTGGTGGTTTCGCGTTGTGCATAAGATGGTGAGTAACCTGGTGTCTTATTCTGTCAGCATTCATCTGTATTTAATTTGGTTAGGCTGGATTCTACTGCACATATGATGAAGTTAAGAGCAGGAATACTATGTGACTTAATTCCTAATGCAGCTGCAGAGCCAACAATGTAACACCAACCTGCTTCAAATTAACATTTCATAAGCACACAGCAGCTACCAACGTATCCTGAAAAGAACAGAAATTGGCTCTACTCAGAAATGAAGTTCACAGTAAAAGATTCCAATTGATCAGTTAAACAAATATTTGCTAGCACTACACCTGGAATTGAGCAGGCAAAAATCCACCCTCTACTTTGGGATAGGATAAAACAACTTACAACTTGGAGAGCTGAAACTGAAAGCACTTACAAAAATGATAAACTCATCAAAAAAACTAAAAAAATTAGAAAATGACAAGAAAATTCCCAGCAACCCACCACAACAACCTGACACAATTAGTATACAACGTTTCAAACAGAGAACTCAACAAAACAGAAACAGATGTCCTATCTCAAAGGATTCAATAATGCAATAGCACCCAAAAAAATCCCAACAAGAATCCATCATATGTGCAGTACACCACACAATATATATATATATGTGTGTGTGTGTGTGTGCTGTTTATGTAGTTCTGTTAAAAGTTGTTAGCAACGTTTCAGCAGAATCTCATCTGCCACATCAGGCTTCTGTATGGAAGTGACAGAAGAAACCAGAAACACCAATCAATCAAACTCCAAGTCCAATGAACACAGGACCCAGGCTAAATAGACAATCAGAATAGACCAGCCTCAATTTTGAAACAGAGGAACGTGTGAGACACACAATCCATACAGAAGCCTGATGATGGGAGATGAGATTCTGCTTGAAACGTTGCTACAACTTTAACAGAACTACAATGAGCTACAACTTTAACAGAACTACAATGACGTGGGATAATACCCGAAAGGAAGCTAAACAGCACAAAATGTAAGTACCGCGCGAGAAGCTTAAAAAAAACACATATATATATATATATATATATATATATATATTATATATATACACACACACACACACACACCACACACACACACACACACACACACATATATATATATATATATATATATATATATATATAATATATGTATATGTATATTGTATATGTATATAATATATATATCGATGAAGGATTTCTGTTCACTAAAATTTTTGCCATAATAAATCTGTTAAATTTTAAGTTGCCCCTAAGCCTTTTTGTATGTGTCATTCATATTTTTATTTATATAACACGATCCCATATACACGATGTTTTACAGAGCAAACCAATCATCCAAAGAACTTTGTGACACCTTAAGCAGTAGTAGGCCCAGGGCTGGGTTCTACCAGGTTCGCACCTATTTGCTAGAACTGGTTGTTTAACATTCTAAGCAGTTCAGAGAACCGGTTGTTGGAAGAAATTACTGGCCTAATCCTGTAAGGAAGGCAGGAAGGAAGCATTCTGGTGTTACAGAAACTGCCTTTCCGTTAACCCTGATTACATTCTTGGCAGGACTAGACTTCCTGTCTCAGGAACTTCTCTGGAGTTTTTTTTTCCTCTCCTTTGCTGGTACTTTGCTTGTGTGGAGTGATCACAGACCACAGAGAGGCTTTTCCACAGACCAGAGGGAGCATGGTTTCGCACACCGCCTGTATCCCATGCATATGCAAATGGGGCTTTGCTGGTTTGCATGGCCCAGTTTCTGGTGTGCCATGGACCATTGCTTTTACCCTGATGGGTGAAGATTTTTAAGGTGCCACAACATTCATGGTTATGTTTCTTTAAGCTTTCTAACTTCTTCAGCTAAAATGAATTAGTGCATTCCCAGAGTCTATGGTTTAAAAACCAGAGGTCATCTTGGTTTCTACGATTCTTTTCCAGTGGGCTTAGGGTAGGCCTTTCATTCTTTCAACTGTTGAACAACAGTCATATGAAAGTCCATTGGGTTTTTTCCCTGTATGGTTTGACGGATCGAAGATTGCAGTTCAGACATCTGGCTTTCTTGCTTTTATTGTCTTTCTTTGTATTTCTGCTGTGAACCGCCCACCATTGTGTTTTACAAGATGAATAGCCATATGAGTCTCATTTATAAACATGCCTATATAGATACTTATATTTTTCCCCTTTGGGACAGCTGCATATGGATGCATCAATAAATAGATGTTCCTTCAAAAACTTTCAAAACTTTCTTGTGAGGATTATAGGTTAAACAAAGCTCCAAAACTCCATAAAACGTGTAGAACTCTCAGCCTCCTGCCTGCCTACCTTTTTATTTGTTTTATTTGTCATTGAGCAGTTGGATTACAACTCAGAGTAGTCTCAAGCTGATCCCAGCTGTAACAACTATGATTTACTTGGTCCTTAGAATATGAACATTCTTACTCTGCCTTCCTATAGGAAAATCTTTATTGAGAATAATTTGTTGTTCTACAGGGGGGCTGTTACCCATAGTTGTAGATGTTTGAGCAATATGAAATATGTCAAGCCAGGTCACCAAATATTACGGTTGTCCCTAAGAAATGTATGCGTTTCTTGTGGTAATAGTACTTCAGTACAGCCTCCAACAAGCTGTCTTCTCGTTTCAGACTCTTCACATGTGAATTGTCTTCATGCTAGCATATCTTCAAGAGGATATATAGCTCTGGTACAAGAGTTTGTGCTGGACAAGAAAAAAGGAGAAAATATGAACAAGCAATATGGTGCCCTTTTGAAAAACAACCGTAGCTCAAAAATGGATTGTTTTCCCCTTTCTTCTGGAGAGGTTAATTATTCATTACAAAAAGAGGTTGAGCCTGACTCCATCCATTGTATTGGTAACTTGAAAAATATAATTAAGCACCATAGCAAGAAAAGCCAAAAAAATAAACTTTTTATTTTCTCCTTCCAAATATGTATAATTTTGTACAAATTAACACCAGCAACTGATTCTTTGTTGTTGTTGTTGTTTCCCTAGGACAAAAAGGGTCAGCCATTGTTACAAGATCACTTACCGGCACTTGGAAAAGACCCTGACTCAGAAGGAAATAACCAGTATCCATCAAGCCATTCAAAAATCGGTAGTACAAGAATTTGGAGTTGATGGAAGATTTTGACATTTCAGTTTTGAATTCTCTGGGTTACTTTTTTTTAAAAATTCCTAATTTGTGTTAAAACAATTTCCATTATGTGGAAATCTTTATGTAATAAAAATGAATAATGTAGCAGTTGCTACTAACACCAATAAATTACTTTACTGGTTTGAATACATGTTGACTACTTGTTCTTATATGTAGTAATGCATCCATAATATCTGCTTTGACCATTTGTTCCATGAGTTTGATATACAAGTTCAAAATTTTCCATATTGTTTGAGGTTAAGACACAATTGGACAATACAAAAGGAATCTGTAACAAAATATTCCTTGACACCTTCAAGGAAGTGGATTATGGCCATAAAAAGAAGCAAACATGGTCCATGAGAGGCCAGGAATCCTGTCAGAGAAGTTAGTCATCCAGTTAGAGTTGAAGAATAAAATTTGTCTGTCTGTCTGTGTCCATCTATAATCCATCCATCCATATCTATCTATCTTCCTAACTGCCCATCTTCCTTGCAGAGGGGGTCTCAGATTTAGAGAGTAAGAAAAATCATCTTGAAGGAGTTAAGCCAGAGTGATGGATCTCCATCAAAGTCATTGCTCTTACTCTTAGAGTAGAGCAGGAAACAAGGCCAGAGAAATGGTGAGATGTTTCCAACAAAGACCCCATCACTGGCAATGTTCCTAAATATACCAGATGCAAGTATAGATCAGTTATGTGCATTGGCATGGAGGAACCAAGGAGATTGCCCTAGTTTGACTCTGAAGCTTCCAACACTTCCAAAGAATGATTGACTCCTGGTTTCTGAGATAGGCAACTTGCTTGTTCAAATCCTTTAGTCTCAGAGAATACTTATACCAGGTGTGGAATTATTTACACATTCATAGTAAAGGAGAGGTCACGATGATCATAAAAGAGAATTGGGGAGACTATCTATCCCTGGATTAATTGGACCATTGATCTATTTTTAAGTGGGTAAAAGAAACAAAGACCAAATTAGTAGTGGCTCATATTGTGTGTCCCCATATTAATAATGTGAGCTATAGCTCTCTTCTTATATAAAGCTAAAGATGATTTCAAGATGTCACTTTGATAAATGGTATATAATTAGCTGGCATGGCTGGAATATCTCATTCTTAATTATCACTGTTATATATTATTAATAAAGGTATTTACATTGCTGTACCAAACCATCAGCCAGGGGACAACAGTACTTCAGAATTTCAGACTGGGACTTGCATTTAAGAATGCTGGTGCTTTTAAAAGGTGAAGATAATTAGCCTTTCTTGGCCTAATGCTTTTAATCCCAACTTCTTCACCTTGTCTGTGGCCTGGCTGCATAGAGAGTCAGCCTGCTTTTCCTTCTGGATTCCTTACCAGGGCCTGTCTCTCCAGTTATTCCTGGGGGGGGAAAAACTCAAACTGTTCCTGTCCCTCAGTAGGGGAATATCTAGCCATTTGTTCTGTGCAGCTTTGAGAATGCTGTTATCCATTGTTTCCACCCCTGAACATTTCCTCTTTAATTCTTGGGATTATTCAGATAATTTTGAAACCAGTCTCTA
The DNA here is from genome assembly GCA_004320025.1 of Laticauda laticaudata. NCBI lineage: Eukaryota > Metazoa > Chordata > Lepidosauria > Squamata > Elapidae > Laticauda > Laticauda laticaudata. The sequence goes on from BHFT01037594.1 coordinate 33,254, forward strand.
AAATTCAGAAAGAAGATTTGCTATGACATCATTTCAGTTTGTTCCTTCTTTTCAGCCTCTAGTCATATCAATTTACTATCAAACTAAGAATCCTGGAAATGGGTTTTATATGGAAATTATCTTGGGAAAGCTGGTCCTTACAAATCCTGATGCAATTTCTGCCTAAAACTGACTGTAGACAAACAACAGGAAAATGGGCAGATGCCTACAATGCATACCTCACAATCTATGACTGTGTTTGGGTACCTGGGGCACAGCTGACCAATGACATTATGACCATGATGGAATTAGATGTCATATGGCAGTGGTGGCGAACCTCTGGCACCGTGCCAAAATGGGAGTGCCAGAAACCAGAAGAGCAGCTCCCTGGTGCACTGCACAGGAGCGCTGGAAACTGGAAGCTCAGCTTCCCAATATGCGCATGCTGGCCACCTGGTCTTTCTGTTTCTATCCCGCTTGTGTGCGCAAAGACCAGCTGGCCAGCATGCACATGTGTGCCAGGGAGCTACTCAATAGGTTTCTGGTGCTCTGGTGTGGGTGAAGATCAGCTGGCCAGCATGCATGCGCACGCCGGAACCCAGAAGAGCAATGGGTGACAGTTGGCGTGCCCGGAGAGATGGCTCTGCATGTCACTTCCAATACGCGTGGCATAGGTTCGCCATCACGGTCATATGGTAACTCATTGTGAATTTGTGTAATTTTCTAATCATGTTGAGTCAACTCTGTGAAACAAAGGCTACAAAGATGCAGAGAACAACATGGGGCCGCCTATTGAAAGGTGTCTGCCAGTAACCTATTGACCCAATGCAATGGAGGTCTCTGTCCCATCATCAGTATTTCAGCTGCCCATTTACCTCCACATCGGTGATTTGGGACCATGCTCAAGGATCCAGAAATTGTGGGTTCTCCAACTCTAGAGTTTTTAAGAAGAGATTGGACAACCGTCTCTCAGGTTTCCTGCCTGAGCCTGCAGGGTTCTGTTCTGTTCTATTCTGTTCATTTCTTGAGTACCTACTCAGATATCTTCTCCACCAAGAACTTACTCAGTGGTATTGGGACTGTCCTCCACAATCCCATTCCCCCAACTTAGCATATACAGTGTTGGAATGTGAGGAGGATATTTATAGTAGCCTGCCCTATAGAATTAATGTAAGGATTGCAGTTGTTTTTTTGGGGAAGCCCCTCCCTGATAAGATCACAATTCGGGGAGCTTTTACAAGACCTTTATTAACTCAAAGGAGTCAAATATTTCAGTGGGAAGGCTGCTACTTCAAATGTAAGCCTTGTGAATTAGCTTTGAAAGAGGCAAGTGAAGAAAAAAAAGTCAGAGGAATATATTTCTGATCCCTCAGGAAACGAACTTCACTTACACAACGGAAAAATCAGGATTGCTTTTGGTTGTTGTTGTTGATTACAAATGTTCAGCCTTTTATTGTTGCTTTGAGACAGCGTCCTGGTGTTCTAAAATAAACGAAATACTTTATGTCATTTCTTCCTGGCTGAGACTTTGAACTCCCATTTCAAAAATTGGTCAATTTAATTGAAAAGGACTTCCCCTTTTTTCAGTTTTTGTTATTTTTCCGAGTTTGCTTCAAAAGTCTTTGAGGAATCTGTTTTTAGAACACTTTAATTATCAATGGTAGGAGGAACATTTGATTCCTTCCTCCCCTCCATTTCTAGGAATAAAAGAGGGAGCTTTATAAGAGCCTCCAGGAAATTCTTAAACATTGTGCTTGTCAAAAAGAAAAGAAAATCTTTGTTAAAGAACAAGTTCTATTTCTAGAATCAGGATATATTTTATTCCCAGATAGCGTTCCTGATAAAAAGATAATTTAATAGGCAGAGCACCTAAATGTTGTCATGATAAAGAAACATTCTGGATATTAAGTTGAATTGACCTTATTTTGTCCCCAGCAGGTTCAATTCAGCTTTTCCTCCCAAGGACCAGAAGCAATATCTGTATTTTTCCTTCCCTAAATCAGCAGTGCAATTTAATTCAGTGCAGCCTGTATCCATATCCCAAACTGAAGCATATTGGCTGAGCATATGGGATAAATTTGCACATCTGGATCAAAGGTTAAGGAAAGATATATTTCAGAAATTCAGAAAACTCAGAATTAAGCTTCGCTGACTAGGTGACATAATACATACCTAACCTTAGAATTAATTGTAAATTCAGCTGCTTGTGACTGCTGGCTCTTCAGAGCAGCAGGTACAAATGACATGAAGTAATCTGTTCAAAAGAAGCCAGAGATGACTTCCTTCTTAGGTTTTTCTTCTGGATGGAGGAAGCCAGAACCCAATGCACATTTATTAAAATCAGGTAAAACAAGTCATGGATTTTTAACCAATATGATGATAAATGTCTTGCCCACATAATCATAAGTTTAGAGGACATGATAGGGAAATTGCCTCTCTTGCAGTAGTGTCTACCATGGCATGTCCTCAGCTTAGAGTTAATTCTTTGAGAAGTCTTTGGTGTTCTCTGAGCTTCATAGTTTTCTTGCAGACATTTCATCATCATGCTCAGCACTGATGATGTTACCTAGTTTGGGTAATGAAACGTCTTCAAGAAAACAACCCAGCTCAGAGAGCACCAAGGATCCCTCATTTCAAATCTAAACTATAAATATCAGTTGATGCTTTCCTATTATAATTGTTCCAGTGTTTGGTGATATGCATAAGGAATATTTATACATCTACACTCATGTTGATTGTACTATGATAAAACTTACGGTGTTGTACTCAGTAAGGTAAATCTCCCTCTTATGACATTTTCCACCTAGCCATAATGTAATGATTAGGAAATAAAAACATACACAGATGTAAATAGCAATATACTTGTTAAGTGTGCAAACATGGGGTGGTTGTTGGCTAGTTAATGACAATACTTGGTGTTTCTGTAGTGATAGTTTTCACAGAAATGCAGTGGAGTATTTTTTAAACATTTCCATTAAATGAAAATGCTCCCAGTGTTCTCTGGGAATCCGTTTTTCTTTTCTTGTCTCTGAGAATCAATCAGAAGAAGTGTAGCAGAGTAAGCCAGCCTCAGTCATAGTGGCTGTCAATCAGATGATTGTCCTCTTGAAGTAACTTCTAGATGAGCTTAAAATTTTACAAGATGGGATAATGTAAAAAATATAACTTCGATATGAAATGTGTACTGTACAAATTTACTATAGAATCAAAACCATTGAGTGGTTGGGAAATGACTGAGCAAGTCAGCAATTCTAAAGCCAATCTACCATAAGATATTTCTAAGTAATGCAACCTCTGATTCACTCGTAAGCCACAGGACACACTCCCTAATTCATCCAATTAATGTTCTTTCTCACTCCGTGTGCCATTTCCTCCCTAAATTTCTTTGTTGTTTTGCTGCAGGTTGCAGTTTCCCTGGAAACTGTTTTGTTCTTGTCTTATAATAACTGCTTGTGGGCATTCTTCAAAAATACAGGAGACTTTTGCAATGTGCCCCACTTCAGTTCTTGACGGAGGTTGGGAAATGTCATTTGCAGGTAAGAAGTTTCTGCTTGTACAAATCATTTTCTTTTATAAATAAGACGGATGGGCAACTTTTGCATGTATGGATGAATGAACAAGTGAGTGTGAGAGAGAGAGATGGTAGAGATTGCTGATGTGCATTCACACAGTGTAACTGCAATCCTTTGATTTAAAACCTTTGAGCAGCCACAGATCTCAAATATAGAAGATACAGAGTTATTTTGGTTTTGTGCTACAGTACACCAAATGAATGGATAAAGCATGCAGTTTTGTGAACAAAACAGCCCTTCAGTTCAGCATCAAACCCTTGGAAATCAGGGAGGATTATGGCAGGGTCTTTAATGGTGCAGTTCTAATCTTCCTACTTGCATCAACGCACGGGGAGTGAGAAGAAAAGGACCTGTTAGTAGCATATTTACAGATCTAAAGGCCCTGTCCCACTGCACTTAAGGATGCAAAGAGGATGTAAAATATGAAAAAAAGCTTGTCATCCGTTGGAAAACGCTATGCATCCATTGTGTACTCATTGCATACATGTTTCATACGCCCTATCCGTCGAGGATCCGTCCACTGCGATTTCATCCACGCAAGAAGTTTTGAGCTGCACAAAACTTTGTGAACGGATGAACTTTCCGCCGTGTACGATGTAAATTCACGACATACGAGCAACAAACATTCTATGTCCGTTTATCATCCGTTAAACGTCCGCTGTATCCTCTCTGCATCCTCTGGGCATCCTCACAACTCACATCCACTGCAGCTGAAAACGGAAAGAGGGAGGAAAGAAAGGGTACATGGAATGTCTATGCAGCGTTAGTAGCACGGAAATAGAAAGGATGCATTTGCATCCGATATACATTCGCGCGGCATCCCCTTNTTAGTAGCACGGAAATAGAAAGGATGCATTTGCATCCGATATACATCCGCGCGGCATCCCCTTTCTTTCCTTTAGGTGTACATGATGCATGCGCTTCATCCGCTATGCATCCACTTCGCAATTCTCCGTCGGAACCCCTTCGGAGGTGTCATCCGCTTCCATCCGCTAGGCTTCCGATGAACATTCGTTCAACATTCCCGCTACATACTACCCACGTCTGTTCTTTTCCGTTCTTTTCCATTCTGTTTATGCAAATGTTCACCACTTCTTGAAGCGGATGACAACGGATGGACCCACCCCCAAAATTTTGCTCATCCTCTGTGTCCTTTACAGACGTTTTGCATCCGTCTGCCAGTGGGACCTAGCCTTTAATGGATTCAGAACATTTCTGTCCCCAGCAATCTAAAACTAATAAGGATACCAGTGCATGCAAAAGAAGTTTGTGCAGGTAAGATTATCAGTCTTAATGCCAGCCAAAACCAAGCATTTAATAGTGAGTGCCATACCATGTGCACTAATCTAACAGGTGGCAAGAAAGTAGGGGCAGGCAGGAAGGTTATGTAGACATAACACAGGTTATGTAGACAGGAAACACAGTGTCATACATAAAGGTCTCAAGTGCCTATATGCAAATGCACAAAGTCTGGGGAACAAGCAGGGTGAACTCGAACTACAAATACATGAAGGTAAATAAGATATAGTTGGAATAACAGAAACTTGGTGGGATGAAACCCATGACTGGAACATACTGGTAGAAGGATACAAA
>BHFT01037596.1:0-41271 GCA_004320025.1 Laticauda laticaudata
TCGACAATGTGAAAATTGATATAAATTGTGAGTAAATGACTACAAAAGAATAGCACAAAAGATTTGTAACCAACTGAAACCCTGTATGTACATAAAATGGAAAATGGTTTTATGTTTTTTTTTTTAAAAGAGTAGATTTTACCAGTATGGAAAGAATCACTGTCTATGGTCACAAGTCCTAAGTGTCTCTTTGCCAAAGCAAGGATAGCTGAAGGGCAGCACTTTTTTTCTTACTTTCTCCAATCTCAGGAATGAGATATAAAAAATAGTGTCTCTAAGACAGGGCATCAAACTCATGTCAACATGGCAGTATCTTATGAAGTATCAGGATTTTTCCCTTCGCTAAACCGGGCGTGCCCAGCATGTGATGCATCCAGCCCACGGGCCGGGAGTTTGACAGCCCTTTTCTGAGAGATCTTGGAAATGGATGTGTTAGTTTAATGGGAAATTCAAAGAAAGGCATACATTGTATGGGGTGGAATTCTACTGGTTTGGACCAGTTTGGGCGAACTCCTATCTCCGACGATCAGCTGGCAGTGAAGCAGTTTGCAGCACCGATCATGTGGCCCACCCATTTACCTCTGTGCTGTACTTACTTATATCCTCTCAGCTTATTTATGTGGCAGAGTGGACTGCTGCTCCTCAGCAGTAACATAGAAGATAAGTTTTTTTTCTGGAAGATATTCATGGGCACAGAGCATGCATGCTCGTGTAAACCGTGCAATCACCAAACCAGTTATTACATCAGCAGCATCCCATCAGTGACTGTATATCAACTGAAAAGTAAATTCTGAAAAGTAGTTTCACTGGAATTTTGTGAAATCTATCTTCATATGGCTAGTAGAAAAAAAGAAACTATATTTCATCCACTTTCCTTTTTCTTTTCTTTTCTTTTCTTTTTGGTTAAGTTGCTAAATAGGGATTTTTCTTTTCTTCAGTCAATGCTTGGCTGTTGCTCAAGGTTGCTTTTAATCCATTATTTACTGCATTTTTATGTTTGCTTTAGAACTTAAGGTTAATGGAAGGTTTTAATTAGGTAGTCAGCATGTAGATGAATACACTAGGGTTCTTGGGAGCTAACTTCAACTTATTTGTAAAGAGTCGTGGAGATGGCCTTGAACGGAATATTCAGAAGCCATAGAGAAAACAAGCGCAAAAGCATTGCTTAAGTGCTGTGAAAGAAGATAGTGGAAAGGAAGAGAGTCAATGAGGCATAAGAGGGAGGAAGATAAAATGAAAGGAGGCTTATAATTCTCTGTTACTATATTTATATTGTATATCTATATCTATATGTCTGTCTATCTATCTATCTATTACTAGTCTAATTCTATGACTATCCAATCTACTATCTCTCTATATCTATCTCCTACTCATTAGCGTATGTATGTATGCTATTGTATATATGTATGTAGTAATGTATGTATGTTATTAAGCTTGTTTCCAGCGTATTGTTCGACTCCGCATCATTATATAGTCGCACGTTGGGAAAATACCGTGAACAGGATGGCTAATACGCTTTATATAAATACCGGTGAAACTCAGAATAACTACACTCAGCGCAGACGATGTGTGTGTTGAATTTCATAGATTTTCCTGGTACAGATATGTCAGATCTTGCGTGGTTCCGGTCTTCTCCTGTGTAAGATTGAGGAGTATCTTGTAGTATTATTCAATCAGTAGGTCCCATGAGCTCAAGGCGTGGTGCTTCAGCTTCCCTGGCTTGTGCAAGAAAAGTCAATGACTTGAGCTGCGTCCTTATTAAAATAAGCTGGTGGGGAGTTGGTTGTTGTCAATTTCTTGATTGGTTGCATGGAGTTGATGTTGTTAGATTGCTGCTTTTCTGTAAGAACATCGTGTGGCTGAGTATTGCTGTGTGTCCATCACTTCTGTTGTATTGACCCTGGGTAAAGTCTGGCTTTGCAGCGTGTGATCTTATGATATAATCAGTCTAGTTCACACACAACTTTGTGTTTGTTGTATATCCCTGGTTGTATACCGGGTCATGGGGTGTAAGACCTTCTGAGTATAGTTGTTGTGACATCTCTATCTTGATCTGTAATCTCCGGGCGCATTAGAGTCTGTTGCACATCCTGAGGTTTGTGGTGTAACCTCCTGATCTGTTATGTGATATCCCTGACTGGTAGATGTGATGTGATATTCCCGGGTTTTGGTTTGGCTCTGAGTTTTGGGCCGTCTATGCGTTCAATAGCATGTGTCCCTTTGCTTGTTTAGGGGTCGGGGTGGTGCAGCTGGTGATGCAGCCCATGGCCGGTTTCTGATGGTGTTCTGGACTTTCTCTATGTGGGGTTTGGGTTGAGTCCGTGAGGGAGATTAGTGTGGCATCATTGTTGTTTTGGGTCCAGTGTTGATTTTTGTGGGCTTGGGACTCCATTGTTGATATGGCTAGTTCCCCCGACTTGTCGATAGGCAGGAGGTATCATCCTCATTTATTCATGTATGGAGGTGTTTTTTCTATTTGATGGCTCGCTGCTGTCAGTAATGGTAGTTATTAATCCTTAATATATGCTAGTCAAAAATTCAATTTCAGTCTGGTTACTTTAAGGTGCTGAAAGGGAGAAGTATTTTCCTTCTTTCTGAAGTCATTTGGGTGTTACTGTACGATGCAATTACATTTTATTCTCCGAATCTGTTTGGTTTGTACAAGTGTATGTATGGAATTGTTGCATGGTATTTCATAAACCTTATTTTCTAGCTGATTATTTTGCTTTGAGGTTCTTAGGATGTGGATATTTTTGGTCAGTGTCCAAAGCTGTCCTTATCATGTGATTGTGGAGAATTTTATTCATTTATTTGTGTGCCTTTTGATGTGGGGAAATGGATCGGCGATACCATTGTCCTGTCGTGTCTCAGTTTCTGGGGGGTGCTCCTTTAGTATAGGTTGGTAATTGTGTTCTTTGAATCTGTTGCAAAATTAAATACATTAGTGAGGGTTGTAATTAATTCCGTTCTCAGTGCTCTTGTCAGCTAGGTGTTTGGTTCTAGAGAGAAGTCTTGGCTATGGAGTTTGATCGTGCATGAGTGGTAGTGTAGATTGTGCATTAAGTAGCAGTTTGATGTGTGTTTCTTTCCGTCTGGTGGCTGCTGTCCTAGAGGACCATTTGTTTTTGTAAATTAAGGAGTCCAGGAAGGAAGTTGGTTTGTAGTGGCTTTCTGTTCGCCTCGTGAACTTTTTTTTAGTGAAGAAAATTCTCTACTACCGTTGAGTTTGAGATTTGTCCGTTTTTCCCTTCCTTGTGTGCCAACAAGTACATTACATAATCTTAAGCCAGAGAGTTTGTGTTTGTGTTCAGATTGTCTAGTTTCAAAGTGTTCCATGTATAGGTTCGGATGCATGGTGAGAGGGGTGATCCATAGATGCTCCTTCTACTCTGTTTGTATTGTATGCGCACGTTGTGATGAAGTATGTGTTACAGACTTATATCAGTGGTTGCGTATGGTGCCACGATCTAGATTGCTAGGGAGGTGATTTTGTTTTGGTGGTACTTTGATCAGGCTTGCTTTAATAGTGCTTGGAGTGAAAAGAGGAGTATGAATCGAGCCGACGAGATTACGGAATCGACCTCTACGAGCATGTGCTTAGTGTTTTGTCCTTCTTTATTGTTTTATTGAAGGGATACTATGATAACACTCCATTTAATTTTGAAAAAACCAAAAAAAAACCAAATTATGACAAGTTATCAGGAGATGTATGAACAGAGAAAAAAATGCTTTTTAGATTACAAGGCTTGAAGTAGATTAGTGTAAGTAATTAGAATCTTTCAGTCTATTATTAGTATTAGCACTTATTTTGCTGATTTTATGTTACGGGGATATTCATAAGAAATCATACAGTATCTAAGCCCAGAGTCTGTGTTTGTGCTTCAGGTATTTGTCTAGAGCAATTGGTTCAAAGTGTTCCATGGGTATGCGTAGGAATGATGGGTAAGAGGGAGGGTGATCCCAAGATGCTCGCTCTAGACTCTGTTGTATCTTGTCCATTGTGGATGAAGTATGTGTTGTATTAGATGTGCAGTGTATGTGGTCGATCTAGCGATGCTGCAGGTAGGTATAGGGAGTTGTATTTGTTTGGATGGCTGTCAAAGGCTCTTTACTAAGTGGTGCTCGGGTAAGAGAATATGACATCGAAGCCGGACGGGAATAGGGTCACCAGGGTTGAATAGTTTCCTCTTTATTGTTCGATGAAGTGAAAAATTTGTACGTGTGAGGTGTATGGATTGCGTGATAAGGCTGTGAGTTGTGGTGAGAAATTGTGACAATTGATGTCAGAGTGAGCCTATGGAGCTGACTGTGGGTCGGAGTGGTGTTCCTTGTTTGTGTATCTTGGGTAGGCCATAGAAATTAGGGCATCTGGATGGTTTTCTCTGAGGATGATCTTTGCTGATCTCTTACTGATGGGGAGGCCTTTTATTTTGGATTTGGTGTTTTTTTTCTAGGTGGGTGGTGGGTCAGTATTTAAGAGTCTTGGAGTAAGTTGGATAGTTTTTATGTAGTTCTGATGTATTCATTCATGACTATGGCATTGCCTTTTTTCCCATTTTTTTTAATTTTTAAAAGACAAACATATACAAACAAAACACAAAACATAAAGAACATAAAACATCTTTTTGGAAAGCAGTTTGATCCCGGTTACATCTTTTTGTACAGACATAAATTCAAGTTCATGCTTACTTTTATATAGCATTCCATATCTTATTAACCATTTTATATTTTCTATATAGCTTCTCCCCTCTTTTCACTCTCTTGATTCTATTTTATTTATTTCATCTCAATTTAAATCATTATACTTATATCCTTGTTGTTTGTCCTGTTTCAGCTGTCTATTATGTTTCTCATTAACACAAAATTTCTCCCTGAATCACTGATTGGAGAATGAACGCCTTTATATCTTTCCCTAAATTTAACACTTAAAATAATACATAACTTTCATTCGAGATTCTGCTTAGTATATCTCTAAGCTAAACACTATATTTAAAAAAAGAAAAAATATATATAAATATATATATAATTTACAACAACAATCCATACCCATTGAACTCTATTGTTACAAATTAATTCATTTAAATTCTAAACATTTTATACCTTCCTTTCAAGTAAGTATCATGCTTCTATGAAACACTTAATAAATTTTACGTAGTTCTTCCCCCACTCAACTTATATTTTAAGACATTATGTATATTGAAATCCTCATCATCTTCTTAATTAAATTCCTCTCAATATTCATTTCATTTATTTGTTAAAAAGAAAAAAGAAATTTCCACTAAATTACGTTGAATAGTTGTATCACATTTTATAAACATATGTTGTCCAAATCTCAACAATTCTCAATCACAATACAACAATACAACTTTATGTAACTTTGCAAGAATCTCTTTTCAGTTATATTTTTTACCCATTCATCTAAAATAAGTCCTGTTTGTTTCAAACCTTTAAGCTTTCTCTCCCCTCCTTCCTCTCTGCCTCCACTCTACCCTTTTTACCCCCTTGTCTCTTAATCTCTAACCCCTTCTGTATTCCTCTTTTCTATTGCTTTCTGACATTGTGTCCACTTTTCACTTTATTTTTCCTTTTTGGTTGTTTTTAACTCAGCTTTTTGTAAAGACAGAGAAATCTTTTTTTTTCTAAAGCAACACAGAGTTTTTTATTTTGGAAAACAAACAAAAAAGAAAGCAAATTATGAAGTTATCAGAGATGTATGACAGGAGAAAAAAATGCTTAGATTACAAGGCTTGAGAGTAGATAGTGTAGTGAATAGAATCTTTTCAGTCTATTATTATTATTAGCACTTATTATTCTGATTTTATGCTTACTGCAGGATATTCCATAAGAAATCATACACTTGCTTTAGTTAGTTAATGTTTAGCAAAAAGATGTGTGTCTTCTTGTGCAGCATACATTTTTTTCCATTAATCTGAATATTCCAAGTCTACCAAACAATGCAATTCAATCCAGAGAAAGATATCATGAGGTTGCTTCTCCCATCTATCAATCAGCTTTTTAATGTTATATTATTATATACAGTCAATGAGGCAAGGAAGAGAAGATAAATATCATTACCTCCACCCACCACAGCTCTATGTACTCCTCCTACAATCCAATAACATATTGTGATTTATGAAAGAAATTATATCTTAAATGTGGTTTTGAATATTTGAAGTATTGTTTTGAAATAATGAGAATATTTATATGTACCAAAAATACTTCTCCATTTCCCCCCCCAAAATAATCCCAATTTGCTGTGAAATCAGCTGAAATTGAAACAAATAAATGACATCCACCATTCTTTATTTCTTAGTCCATTGAACCCACACCTTACTTTTGATTTAACACAGGGTGGGTTTCTTCTAGTTCTGTCCACCTCTGTAGAACCAGCAGCTGTGAAGAGCAGCAGACATATAACTGGTTCTATGTCTGCTGATGTTTTTGCCCACCCATCCACCCAGGCTCTTACCTGATCTTTATTTCCTGATTTTTTAACTTCAGCTGCTGAACGAGGCACAGCTGCAGTTAGAAAAGCAAGAAAAGAGGACTGTTTCAAAGGCTGCTTCTCTGAAGGCAGCTGTTGATGACGATTTACAGGTGTGCAGTTTGCAGCCTGCAGGGAAGCTCGTAAATCCCAAACCGGTAGTTAACCCTGTCGTATCCCATCCCTGAGTTAATATATTCTTATAAATAATAAAACAATTAAACTAGCAACTGTGGGTGGACGACTCCCCAGTCGGTGGACTAATTATGATCCTTCCTAAGGAAAGTGATCCTGGCAAGGATATCACTCATACCCTTGTCATCTGTCATATAGATTGCATTCTATAAGCAGCTCCCTTTGATGACCACTTATAAGTCCAAAACAAGTAGCCTCCTTGTTAAAAGGTGAGGTTTATATTTTGAAACTGCACAATGTCTATTTCAAATAGAAGGTATTGTCCATTTCACAGACCCATATGAATATAAATAGAATTTGTGGTAGACTGGGGGGAATGAACCAGAAATCAATGCTTTTTATTATATTCTGTAATGCAGACTTCACCTTGTGATCTGAATTGCATCCCCCTCTTTCTGTTTAGGGGAGATGATAAGAATAGGATTGTTTAGGAAACTTTTTTTTAAAAAAATTGAAAATTGGTTGTTTGACAGACATCTGAAGAATTATAATTATGCTTTTAATTATGCATGCTTTAAAAGTTATTATGTAGGTCTGGTTGATGATTTTATGCTGTAGTCTATCAGGATTATAGTGGTATATCTACATATATAGATTGTTTTTGGCTTAAACAAGGCAGAGAGAACAAGCTACCAAATGATAGATGCTGTTTTTGGGGAACAGCCAAAATTTCTCCATTGAAAGAGATATCACATATAACATCTTAGCCACATTAATTCTGTTCTCATAAGTGCTAAAGCTGCTTAAAAAGTTGATTTAATGCATATGTTTTTAATCAATCAAAATATATATATTTTTAAACTGATCTCTCTGATATTTCTGAAATGTAATCGATATTTTTGAATTATTTTATCTCCAGTAGTTTGATAGGACTTTCAGTAAAAAGAATATGGAAGAATATGCTTCTCTCAATTTAAAATTATAATTAAATAAATATGAAGTTTATAAAATATTATGCTATAGTCCCAATTCATTTCTTGGTTGTTTCAGACCTGAACACTGGGCCCTACATATGAAAATGAAATTCAGCATAGATAAAAGTAAAGTTACACTTAGCTAAGAAAAATCAGATGCACACTTACAGACTAGGTGAAACCTGGCTTAATGTCAGTAAATGTGAAAGTGATCTTGGAATCCAAGTGGACAAACACTTAAATATGAGTCAACCGTACAGTGAACGGTTGCAGGAACTGGGAATGTCTAGTCTAACTAAGAAAAAACTAGGGTTGACATGATAGCAATCTTCCAATATTTAGGGTTCTGTCACTGAAGGGATGAGGTCAACCTATTCTTTAAAACACATGAAGGCAAGACAAGAAGTACTGGATGGAACCTTCCATCTCTAACAAAAAGAGATCCAACTTGTGGTTGCTCCATCACAGAAAGTTTTTAAGAAGAGATTGGACAATCATTTTTCCAGAATGGTATAGGGCCATGATGGTGAATGCAGGTGTCATGCAGAGCCCTCTCTGGATACATGAGCCATTGCTCTAGCTTAGGTCTGCCATGCATGAATGTGTGCCTGCTGCAGGCCAGCTGGTCTTCAGGTCTCTGCTGTGCATGCACAGGATGGTGGGGTGCATGTGTGGGGAGTGGGTGCATGCACGGGGTGGGGCGAATACATGGGGACATGTGCACATGCACAGGAGACATGCACACATGCACAGGGGGTGTGCATGCATGCATGGGGAACACACACATCTGCAGGGAAATGCTCATGCAATGTGTTTTGGGAATGCAATCACATGCATGTGCTTTGGGACTTGAAAAGGTTAGCCATCACTGGTATAGGGTCTCCTGCCATGGGGAGGGATTGGACTAGAAGACTTCCAAGATCCCTTCCAACTGTGTTATTCTGTATTCTGTATGGGGTGCACAACCCATCAATATGTTGTGAGTGCAAAAGGGCTGTAGAAGGGTATGCATTTTACCACCATTCCTGCCAGTTTTCCTATTGACCTTTTGGGGATACTGGCAGGGAAGGTCAAATAGGGATCATGTGATTGTGGGCAACTATTTGAAAGTATGAGACAGTGGCCAAGTGCCCAATTCATGATCATGTTATCACAGAAATGCTGGGATGACTGGAATTCCAAGGACTTATTATAACTTCATCACAATTTCAAACAGTTGCTAAACAAATGGTCCTAAGTCTAGGATTACCTGTATGTTTTACAAAGTATGTTAATATACAGTATCTACTTGGCTAGAAACAATTACTCATATTTCCCATTATTCATCATTTTAATATCTTCTAGAATATATTCATATGCCTCTTTTGCCTTATTTTACCAAAAGGAGCATGATAAACATATTTTTTTTTCTGAAACAGTTCAGCTGGATCAGTTTGCTTCATAGCAGAGGTGGTATTCAATTGGTTCGCACCTATTCGGGAGAACTGGTAGCGGGGATTTGGCATGGGTCGCAGAACTGGTGGTGACCCCAGGCTGACCACGCACCCGAACTGGGTTGCCCTTTCGTCCACTTGTCCCAGTTGCTCTCCTAGCTTTCTGTACCATGTGGTGGCCATGGCACAGCTTGGGTGGATGTCCCAGGGCTGCTGCATATGTGCACTGCATGTACAGCTGCTAGATGTGCAGTGTGCATGTACAGCAGCCCTGGGGCATCTGCCTGCCTGCCCACCCTCCCAGAGTTTTCTTCCTTCTCCCGATGGTGAACGCACCTCTTCGAGCCCAGGCCAGTCTGTCCTGGCCAGCCAGCAGGTGGGTGGGCAGATATCCCAGTGTTTCTTGCCCCCCTTGTCATGAATGCCTGAAGCAGCCTCTTGGGATGGCTGAGCCGGGAGCCATCATTCCCAGGTTTCTACTTGCCTGTGCTTGATTGACGCTTCTTCACTTTTTCTGAAGTAGCTGGTCCTGCCCTTCCCCCTCCCTCCCTTGCCTGGCCTGAGAAGGTAAGGGAGACGGCAGGGGATAGTGAAGCAGCCAGGTCCCTGTCTTCCCCCCTCTCTCCCCCACTCTCTGCGTCTGTGTGTATGTGCCGGTTGCAAGTGGAGAAGGAGAAGGGTTGTCTAAACTGAACTGGCTGAACAAGGATCACCAGCTGTGCTGGAAGCCTCTCATTGATTTCCATTTAACATTGCCAGTGCCTCCAGCTCCAGCCACGCAGAGGCAGACATGTGTGTGTGTTTGCCATTTCCACCTACCTACCGCTGTCCATGTGTGGCGACCCTATTCCCAATGAGGGAGAAGACTGAATTTTTGCTTCAGCTCACCCCTGGATTTTGCTGCTGCCGCTTCCTTGGTGGCAGCTGATCATGGGACCTCTAGTTCCTCAAGTGCCATCTTCGGTGTTAAGGCCCTGTCACACTGCCCAACGGATGCAAAACGTTTGTAAAAAGGACACAGCGGACGAGAAAAATGTTCCACAGAAAAAATGTTCCATCTGTTGGTTAATCCGCTCTCAAAAGGGGCAAAAATTTGCATAACCAGAGCGATAACACGGAAAGGAACGGACGGGGAGGACGCAGGGTGGATGGAAAGCGGATGCCAGAGCGGATGCATAGAGGATGGTGTAGAGGATGCAGAGCAGATGCAGAGCGGATACGTAGCGGATGATGCAGATGCGATTTTGCATCCGCTTTCATCCTTTCTCCGTCCGTGCTACTAACGCTGCGCGTCCATTCCGCTTCCTCCCTGCATCCATTTACCACTGGAATGGATTTGAGTTGCGTGGATGTGCAGCGGATGCCTAGAGGATATAGCAGATGCGTAATGGATGCAGAACGGATGTCCCCCGTATGCCTAGAGAATGCAGAACGGATGCATTGGATACATTTTCACTCAAAAGTTTTGAGCAGCTCAAAAACCTTCTGCAGCGGATGACATGTCAATAGACAAGATTGCTGGACGGATAGAGAGGAAGCAAAACGTATGCACGTGAGTACAGAACGGAAGCATCGCGTTAACCAACGGATGGCAAGTGTTTTCTCTGTTTTACATCCTCTTTCCATCCGTTGGTGCAGTTGTGACAGGGGCTTTACTTGTCTGCATAGTTGGGGAAAAAAAAACACACAGAGCAGCAGATCCAGCAGCAGTTTGAGTTAGTAGTCCTGGCGAGCAGCAGTGGCAGTTGATTTTCTGTGGCAGGACTCACCCCCGCCCTCAGCCATCAGCTTGCCCCGAGCTAAAGAAGCTGGCTGCATTAGGGGGAGTCGACCAGTTGCCTTTTCTCCTTTTCTCCCCAGCCCTGCCAGTGTAGTCTGGACAAACTCCCCACCTTCCACCCCATTGCGCAAAGCTCGACAGCCCCTCAAACACTGCAGAGTTCCACCCCACAGCCTATTGCAAAGCTCAACTATCTCTCTCCATCCTCCTCACCCCGCCACCCCGAACACCAACGCTTGCCTTGCTCCACATGACAACCAGCAGAAAGCAAGTCAATGTAGCTTTCCTCCTTCTTCAGATTGGGGGCAGGGGAAACCTTCCACTCGGGTGGTTGTGCCCTGTGGAAGCTCCTCTGTTCACGCGCCACTGCATGAGCGGACCACCAAGCCTATTACATCTGACTATTCTACCCCTGGGTCCTGCAACTCTATAGGCAGTTATTCAGCTATAAAATGCACCTCTACCCCATGAACAAAGGGGCTGGTTAATTTATTTTGAGAGTTTTTCTATCCTATCAGAAGAAATGTTTCACATTTGTCTTTTGTGAAAAACTAAACCTCCAACTGCTCTGCTCAAATCATTTGCCAAAGCCTCCTCACTAGATAAAATATTCCTCCCTCCTTTCCATTGTCCACAGAAGCCCCACTCCAATAACACTGTTACTAATAACTCAGTTCTATGGAGTAGAACTATCACCCTCCTCGTGGCCAGCCTACTGCAGTGCCGTTTCTCTGCTCTCTTTAAGTACCCATTCCTAAAGTGTAGGTACCCTGGGGTAAGGAAAATAAAGCATGCACTGCTGATAGTCAAAAAAGGCTCCTGGGGTGCTCCCTTCCCATTTCTCTTCCCAACGTGTGCATGCCACCCTCTTCGCAGACCTGCCACAGCTGCTGGTTGCGAGAGGAGGAGAAGGGTCTGTCTGAACAAGGATCGCCAGCCGCATTGGAAAGTGTCCCTTCAGGCAACCTTTCTCCTCCACCTTCTCCTCACATGTGCCAGGCATCCTCCCAGACCCACCATGGCCACCGCGGTCATGAGTGGGAGAGGAGAAGGTCACCCAAAAGGACTGGCTGAAGAAGGATGCCAGCCATGCTGGAAAGTGTCCCTTGAAAGTAGCAAAAGAGTGTTTGGCTCAGCCACGTCTTTGAGAGAGAGGACACTGACATACAGAGTGAGACACACACACACACACACAGAGGAGAGAGAGTGGGGAAGAGAGTGGGGGAAGATAAGGAAAAGAGCAGAAGAGAGAGAGGAGAGAGAGAAATACAGAGGGGAGAGAGACAAATTGGGGAGAGAGAGAGAGAAAAGAGAGAGAAAGAGAAAAAGAGGGAATGAGAAAGAAGGGAGAGACACAAGAAAGAAAAGAAAGAGAAAAAAGGAAAGAAAGAAAAAAGAAGGAAAGAAGCAAAAGAAGAAATGAGATAGACAAAGAAAGGGAGAGATGGAAGGAAGGGACAAAGAAAGAAAAAAGAAAGAAAGAGAGGCAGGGAGGGGAGACCATGAATGAGATATATGGGATGGTAGATAAACACATAGAAGAGGTAAGGAGGGAGGGAGGGAGAGAGAAAAAAAAGGAGAGGAAGGAAGGACACAAACCCTGGCTTCAGAAGACTCTTTGAAACACACAGCAATCTAGGGCTGGCCTGCAAGGGATCTCAGAGGTCATCTTGTCTAACCCCCTCCTCCAGCAAGAGATCCTTACAGAATCATAGAATATCAGGGTTAGAAGTAAGTGTGTGTGTGTGTGTGTGTGTGTGTGTGTGTGTGTGTGTGTGTCTGTCTGTCAAAACTCCAAAACAGGTCAAGTAGCTATGGGGAGATCAGTCATAAATTAGAACACTTGCTAAACAACTGGCCATTAAGTGAGGACCACTTGTATTTGGTTTGCTGGTCACATGGTCACCTAGCCATGCCCACTCATATGGCCACAAAGACATGGCCACCCAGTCACATGGCTACAAACCCATGCCCATCTGGTCATGTGACCAAGTCATGCCCACATAGTCACATAACCACCAAGCCACACCCACAAATTAAGCCACGCCCACAGAACTGGTAGTAAAAAATTTTGAACGCTACCACTGCTTCATAGTATTTGCAGTTAAATTCTTTAGAATGTTAAACAAACCAAACTTCCTCCTTTATTTTAGTTGCATTTTCATTAGCCCCAAATAGGTTCAGATTGGATGGTTGCAGTTTTTTTCTTAAAAACAATGGCTTTCTTTACTCAACGGACATTTTTTGGTTATATACATTGTATAAAGGGCTGGAAACACAATGGTCTCACAATGGGCATAAAAAGCACTTACAAAGAAATAGGAGAATGAAAATGAGAGAAATTGACAGAGTGTTGGACATTATTAATGCCAGTGGTAAGCCAAGGAAAAACTGTTTTTAATCATTGTCCAGAAAACCTCAAGGCAAGGTAGCCTTTATTTTATAACATATTTTACAACATCCTATGTGTTTTTAAATAAATAATAATAATATAGAACACATTTCAACCTTTAAATATCTTGGTATAATATTTTAACACTCAGGAATTTGACAGCAGTAAATTAAATCTTTTCCAATAAGGCCAATAGTAGCACTAAAACTATACTTTTTAAAGATAAATCCATCTCCCTTAGTGCTCTATGGGTCTCAGATATGCATACAAAATAACTGTGGATACAACAGAATCCGTATTCTTAAGAGCACTAAATTGAGTACTCCATTGGATTTCAAATACTGCTCTTTATTCAAAACTGGATTGATTCCCTTGGGGTCTGTCTATGTTGGGTCAACTTTTCACTTAAGCTTAACTTTTCCAGTCATTCCTTGGAAAGTCAAGATCCAAAGTAACTTACATAAATATGTTTTCCCAAATAATTGTTTCTTAACCTTGATATTCCCAAAAGTGAAATCTCTACAGGTAATCCTTGACTTATGACCACAACTGAGCCTCAAATATATGTTACAAAGTGAAACAATAAGCAAGTTTGCCCCAGTTTATGACTTTTCTTGCCAGAGTTGTTAAGTGAATCACAGCAGTTGTTAAGTTAGTAACATGATTGTTAAGTGAATCTGGATTCCCCATTGACTTTGCTTGTCAGAAGGTCCTAAAAGCTGATCACATGGCCCCAGGACACTGAAACTGTCATGAATATTAACCAGTTGCCAAGCAGCTGAATTTTGATCACATGACCATGGGAATGCTGCAAAACGATCGTACGTGTGAAAGACGTTCAGAAAGTAACTTTTTTCAGTGCCATTGTAACTTTGAATGGGCACTAAATAAACTGTTGTAAGTTGAGGACTACCTGCAATTTGGCAGTAGAGTTTGATGTAGCTGATCAGGAAGAGGAAAGTATATTAAGCCCCTGAAGTTGGTTATAAACAACTCTTTCTTGTTTGTTTTTAAACTATATCTCCTGTGCATTTTATTCTGTTTTCTAAACTATGAGGGCCAGATCTGAAGGGGAAACTTATTCTATAGGACAGAAACCAATATGAAGAAGATGTGCTTCCCATCAAATGGTGTTATACTATCACATCATAAACTAAAATGGCAGGGACTAGAAGTGTGGCCACATTATATGACTTGGTGGAACAGGCATATATCCTCAGCACAAGGCTGTCTTGCAAGTGATATAGCCCCATGCCATGTAGGGCTTTCAAGGTGATAAACAGCACACATAAGTGAATCTAGAAAGAAACTGTAAAGTAGTATGTCCTTAACACACAGCAACAGTACAGTACGAGTAAACTGTGGAAAGCCAGAACTGCATGCAATGTATTGTTCTCTTTGCATTCTATTTTTCTATTCTTTTCTTAGCTGACAGTTTAACTTGTTGGTCAGTGACTACAATAAGGATTATCTGTCTACTTAAACAGCATTGTACCACTTGATCACCACATAATATTTTTAAAGTATCTTATGAAGAAATAATCCATTTTTTTAATGCAGAGGAAAATATATACAGTAATGACTCAAGCTGTAACAAAAGAGATTCAAATACAGAGAACAATTTATAGGAACTAAAGTAGGAGCAGCAGCTTTTTATTGCTATGGGATTGAAAGCAATACCAGCTAATGTTTCGTGTTTCCCCGAAAATTCGACTTACTCAGAAAGTAAGTCCTAGCTTGATTTTTACATATATGCACAATATAATTGTTACAATTGTGTCATATGAAGACGTATAGTGGATCCACTGGGATAATATTGCCTGGCTTCATATGCAGAAGGTGAAGTAGTCTTAATTGTAAACTCAATAGAAAGTTATTTGCAGGTAGCTAGTTAAGCTGTGCACAAATCCACCTACACATACCAGGATCTAGTTTCTTAAGGCAATTTAGCTGTTATCTTTTATTTTTATTTTTCTCCAAACAAAAATAAAATTCAAAGTTACACCATTTCTTTTGATTAAATATATAGCATAAATATGAAATCTGGAGGTAAAATAAAACTGGATTTCTACAAACTCCTATACTCCATGAAAAAATGTTGTATACAATCAGAAGAATCTCTAATGCTGCAAAATATTTGTGCTAGGACTTGAACCTCTGGACCACAGATTCATCCAGTGTCTTTAAGCCACTGAGCCACCAGGTGAGAGGTTAAGAAGTTAAACTCTTACATAAAAGAACCCAAGTTCCTCTGTTCTGGCTTAATTTTATTTACTTTGTAAGCTATCATCAGAATCCAAACATATTGTCTAAATATAAATCTGGCAATCAGGAGTTCAAAATATTTTGGGGGACAATAAATAGTTTCAATTGGATGGCTTAGTTACGTCAGTGATCTCCAACCTTTCTAGTTTTGTGGGTCAGCGGGAGAAAAAGGGGATGGTTCTGTGTGAGCAATGGGCAAGCTTTTTTGCGTTCAAGTGAATCTATACATATGCGCACATTCACACATGCTCACCTGCCACTTCCAGAGCCCAATTCTGAATGGTGGTGGCCAGGTAATGGGACCTCTGAATAATGTCTTCAACAAACTTAATAAAAACTCGAAAGGTTATCTTATGAAATTTTGGTCATTTTTTAAACATTGTTTGTTTTAAATCAATTGCATGTTGCTATTTGAGCATGGCATATTTCTAGCCTCTAAATAAAATAGAATTGGATAAAAATACTTTTATCTTTATAGAAAAATAAATATAGTTCCTATCCATTTATTTTTGTGTTATAATCATACATCATATGTGTACATATAATGTATATACAATCATACATTTATATTTATTCATAAATATACTGCCGAGCAATTATCTCTACAGTATTGCTCTAAGCTTTTGTTATAAAATATATTATAGATTAATATATTGTAATATGTTGTAAATTATTATAGGTATTATAGAGTTATAGATTGGGATTTTATCTTTCTTATTTAAATTACCTGGATTATTGTCATAGGCATCGTGATGACAAGATGGAAGTGGCCTTAAAAAGTAATGTTACCTTTCTGGGTGAGTCAGTACAAAGATTGTATAAATTAAAAGGATAAAAATCCATATTTTCCATTACACAAACATTTATGTTACCTAATATTGACAAAGTAAAAAAAAAGTGGTTAAAGTGTTGGTGTTTAGGTGAAAAATAAATATATTTGCACTGTTAATACAAACACATACAGCATACATATGTAGAAGAATGAACAGGCCTTTCAGATCATTAACGAAGCAGAGCCTTCCACCAGAAAGAAAACTGCAGAGAGTTATCATTAAAAACAGCAATATTTTTAGGAATGTGGGTGGGGGGGATAAGTTCAGAAGAAAAAAACATATACCATGGCAATTAATATTCCATTTGTGCTGTACCAGCTCCAAATATAGACTATCAGTTGATCTCCTAAGGAAGAAAAATTGTTCATATGAAAATAATCAGAGGTTATAATAGTGTCTATATTTTTGATTATCTAGATTTAAAAAAACAAAAACAAATGTACTACAGTTTCATATTCTAGAGTTGGATTTCTGTAATCTTGTCATACAAATCTTTGTGTTGGAGATTAAAAGATAAATCAGTTTTATTAATAAGGATGCTCTTAGACTGTAATCATTCGGTAAGGCACATAAGATGCAATAAAATGGATTTATAAGTTGTTTTGTCAAATTGATGCAATGAATAATATTTGCAATAGTCAGAATCACTAAGGATTTAAAGATAATCTTTCTCGTTATCTTGTCAAAGTTTCAGGTTTACCTCTTATCAGATAGATAGTACAAGTAGGCCATATTTAGTTTCTTTAATGTAGCATTTATAGATAGAAATGTGACAGCTTCAACTCTCCAAAATGTTCAAGGTGGTCCCTTTTGCACATTTCTCATTACAAAGCAACTCTTCTCTATCTCTGTGTTCCTTCTTTCTACAAACGTTTTTCTGACAGTTTTGTCAATGACTCTGTTTGGAAATGAGGCCACATGGTGCTATAAAGCGTGGCAAAAGATGTTTGCATGATTTAGCTTTAGCTTCTGTTTGATATTTTGCTTCAGCTTTCATTTAATACCCAGTAAGACGATGCTGTGTTTGCCAACAACGTTGGTAATACATTTCTGACTTACACTGCAGAAGTGTTCATGGAAAGCTAAAATGTAATTATAGATTATAAATTATTACCTAAATTCTTCATCTCCAGTTTGTTATTAAAATAAATGCTCAATGTATTAGGGGCTCAATATCAGTGTTATGAATAATGAATAGAAGCACTCTACCACAAATGCCATCTAGATTTGAAGTGTTTCGCATATGACATAGTTAGTCATAATTTTAACAGGAGAAATATAAGAAATAATTCAAACAAACATTTAGATGTTAACAAGTTTATAACATATTGCTTTAACATTTTATTTCATCAGTGGCAACACTTAACCAAAGATTATCTATATATGTTTGTTTATTTATAAGTTTTATGAACTCCCTCATTCCAGACTCTAAGTGGTATACAATATCAAAACACAAATAAGGAATAGGATAATAATTAAAAAAAAAAAAACTAAATAAACATCAACAAGCAATGAGCAGAGCTTTTCCACTGTCAGCCTAATTATCAGAGTCAGGCAATATCCATTTATTTATCTGCTTAATTTAAAAACAAAAACAAACCAGATTTGAACTCTTATCTGTAAGGTCATTAAACTGTGGACTAATTTTATCTCAGTGAATAAGATGATGCACAACAAGCGAGATCCACAGAAAATGCTTATTCTATACCTTCATCACCATTTAATATCTCTCTGATAGGAAGCATTTGGCATTTTTTTCTTCAATAAGGTTGGGTGGGTATAATTTACAATTTCTAAGACACCCACATCATATTTCATTTCATTCCAACCCCACTCTTTGGTAATTTAATTCGATAAGTCTTCAAGGTGCACAACTAAACACCTCACATCACAGTTTGGAATAACATTCAATGCTTGCTACTCAAATGCCAAGTATGTCTTTTGAGAGAAAGGAAGAAAGACTGCCCTCTTGCTTTACAACATGTTTTCAATGTTAATATTTAATCCAGATAGATTTCATCATTATATATCATTCTTGTTAAATGACATTATCTAAAAAAAAGAATTTTGTTCCAACCAAAAATCTTTATCTTGCATGAACTGTAATCCCTAATCATCTCAATTATGACACATCATGGCTCGAACTATCTTGCTTTGCATGTAATGAGACTATCTCATATATTAGTTTCACCTTTTAAGTTGTATTACTGAAATAAATGAACTTTTGCACAATATTCTAATTTTTCAAGTTTCACCTATGGTACATCCAGTGGTCTTTGTAATAAAACCTTAAAAATAATTTACTTAGGATGCTATGGAGGAAGGCACTGGGCCTTTTGGGGGATACATTAAAATAATGGTATAAAGGGAATTTAATTTTTTGGTTAGCAAATGAATTTGCCTCTCAAAAGGAAGTAGGACTAGGACATTAACTTGTTACCAAATTCTCCCGGTGAAAGCAATTTCATCCAATGAAACTCTGTTTGATTTTACTGAAAGGATTATGTTTAATTCTCTTCTGGCTGATATGCTGACATTCATTAATTTGCCTGTTCGATGAGCAAAAGCTTTTGCTCTCTCATACATTAGTATTCCTGATAAGTTCCAGAATTCTTTACAAATAGCTATATTTGAATGTGCTCATGTGCTCTGCTTTGCTGGAATATGTTTTCTTTCATTCTTCCCTACCAAAAATCTTAGAAGATACAATGACAATAAAAAAAATGCCTGATTCTTGAATCTACCATCAGTACTTTCAATTTGTTATCATTTTATTTTAATTTGAAATACCGTGTTTCTGAGAAAATAAGACAGGGCCTTATTTTCTTTAGATTGTCTTTTCAAGTGGTGTCTTAATTTCTCCAAAACATGCCTCACCTAGCCACTGGTCTGCTTCTATCATGGCTGAAAGGAATGCTCCATGGGCCTTGCCTCTCCACTAGGCAGCTTCTTTAGTGGCAGAAAGGAACGCAGTGGGATTCAATTTTTTTTTTACTACCAGTTCTGTGGGTGTGGCTTGATTGGTGGTCATGTGACTGGGTGGGCATGGCCAATTCAGCAAGGTGGTGCAGCACCTTGCTCCAAGTGATGTGGAGTTGGCATGCTCACTCAGTCACTTGATCGATGATGCAGACACAGGGTGATTTCCTACGTACCTTCTCCTCCTCTTCTGCTCTTGGGCTGACAAACAAAAAGCCAAACTAAAGATCATGACTGTCTGCCAAGTCTGCCTGCTGAATAGGTTTCCTTTTGGGGTAGTTTTTGTTTTGCTTTTTGCCAGAAGCCCCTCGGAGATAAATTTGTACCACCAAATCTTACTGTGCCTTATTGTTGCAGCACTACCTGTTGCTGCTGCCGGTGCTGCTGTGGCCATCTGGCTGCCCAAGTAAAGAACTGCATTGGCTCAGGGCGACTGTGAGGAGCAAGAGGGGAAGTCAAGGTACTTGCCTCATAGCAGTCAATTTCAATCTCTCTCACTCCAGTGAGCCACTTCCAGCATGCACAAGGAGCGTGAAGGCAGGAAGACACCATGCGGATGCATTTTAAAAGTCAGAGAACTTTGCCCCCATTTCTTGTGTATTCAGGAGCTACACCTCTCCCAGTGATGAGTTGGCAGTGATCTAACAAAACATCTTCCAGCTCTTAAAGATCAACTTTAAGAATGCCCTGTTATGAATGATAGCCACCGAACAATATATAAACCAGGAAAGTCATTTAATACTGTTGTATCTTTAAGAGAATGCTGTAATTGTGATTGGCTGAGGTTCCTCCAACAGCCATAAGATGGCTCNTGTTGAGATAATTCCCCGTTAGGAGAATGAGTGCACACAGGGAGACATAGTGAGAGTGGTGAAGAATAACACACAACCAGCACACAGATACACTGTATATTAAACTGTAGGTTTTTACTTCCAGTAAATGGTTAAGCAATGTCCAACAAGCAGTCCAAGTCATACACGGTTATAGCAGTCAGTTTTCAGTCCAGGGATAATCCAAATATCAAAGTCCAGTATCAAAAACAATTCAGTAATAGACTCACATCAATCCAAGAATAACGATGATCAACAACAGTCAATAGGGAAATGCAGTAACCAAAAACAGCGAACATCAGAACATCAACCAACTAGCAACTAGCAACACTCAGGACTAAACAACCCAGGTTTCTGGCTCCATCTGATGGCCATTTGAGGAACCACACCCATTTACAATTTTTGCATTCCCTAAAAGTGACAGTATTAAAATGTCTATCCTGGTTTATATATTTCCCACCCAACTGTTAGGTAACTTACATTCCTAACATTCTCCCCTTTGGGTATATATACAATATATACAACCTTACATTCTCAGTCCATAATCTCACAGCAAGCCTTATGCTTTACGGGAATTTACATCTGTAGCAAATCTTGCATTGGAATATGCAGTTAGACTTAGTTCATCCTTAGGCTCCAAATACAATGTATAATGCATTGTTTGTTTCAGATATCTTAACACATGTTTAGCAGCTTGCCAGTGCCTCTCAGTTGGCTCAGCATTAAACCTTGCTAACTGGTTAACACAGTATGCTATATCTTGACCAATTACTTGGCCTTGACCAATTACTGAGATAAAATAAACTACCAATCAAGGATTGATAAATGTTCTTATCAAAAATAGGACTTTGAACATCACTATGACTAAACTCCGGGCTCATCAGTGTTTTAGCTGGTTTACAAAGTTCCATTTTAAAACTTTTTAGTGACTGGTTAATCTTATCTGCCTGTGCGATTTTATATCCTCCCCTAGTTCTATCTATCTTTAAACCAAGATATTGTTTAATTTCTCCTAACTGTTTTATCTTAAATTTCTTCTCTAACAGTGACATTATTTTTGTAGCTTAATATTCAGTTTTTGTGATTAATGCTATGTCATCAATAAACAATAGCAACAGTGAAACTACAGCACCACCATCCTTTTAAAGCTAACATGGATCAGCCATGCCAGCTACAAAACCTATCTTAGATAATTCCTTAACTATACACTGGTTCCACTAATATCCTGATTGCTTCAAGCCATAAAGATTCTTTTTCAATCTCCAGCAATCAGTTGTATTATCATTTTTGATTCCTAAAGGTGTCTTTAAATATACAGTGTGTTGCAACGGTTGCAACGGCATGCAGATAAGCTATCTCTACATCCAAATGATTTACAATGTATTTCTCCTTAGCTGGCCACACTAAAGCTGCTCATAATGTAGTAGCCTTCAGACTAGGTGCAAACACCTCATCGTAGTCATTTGCTGTCTGATTGAACCCCTGATGAACCCTTGAATTCTTGAGCATGTTGGGTGGGATAAACTGGAACAGGAATCCAGCAATGATATTATTATTGATACCTAAATAGTCCCTCAAGATAAAATCAGTAAACCCCAAATAGCCATTAAAGAGGAAGAACAGGAGGAAGTAGGAAGACATGCACAAGCCAGTGCCAGACCGTAGGAGAAGTGGGGTGAAGCTGGAGTTGACGTCTCTCGCAGCACAAAGAAGCCTCCCAAATGGCTGGATGGTCTCCTCTTTCTCTGCCTGTTTGTTCTGTATGACTGAGGAGAGGAGACCAGCCAGAAAAATGGACCGCTGCTGGAGGTGACTCTTTTTTTGGTCTCCAGCCACCTCCTTCAGCACAGAAGGCCTCCCCCAACTGGCCGGCTGGTCTCCTTCTCCTCAGCCATACAGAACAAACAGGAAGAGATAGAGGAGATCAGCCAACTGGTTGGAGAAGGCTTCTTGCACTGCGAAAGAGGCAGCTGCTGATCTCCGGCTTTGCTCCACTTTTCCAACTTTTCTGATGTCACCCTGTTCTATGTGCCAGCTGCTTGGATTTGCCAGGCCTGGCACATAGAACAGAATGTGCTTTTTTCAGTGTGGATGCTGGATTTCAGCCACACTGAAAAAAGCATGCAGCAGCTGCAGGCATCTTGCAACAAGGGAGGTGAGAAGCCCTGGGAAATCTGCCCATCTACCTGCTGACTGGCCAGGCTGGAAGAGGTGCATCTGCCATGAGAAGGAAGAAAATGTGCTCCAGGAGGGTGGGCAGGTGGGCGGATATCCCTGGGCTGCTGCACATGCACACTGCATATGTAGTGGCTGCACACACAGTGCACATGTGCAGCAGCCCTGGGACATCTGCCCAAGCTGTGCCATAGCTGCTACATGGCAGAGAAAGCTAGGAGAATGACCGGGACAAGTGAGTGATTGGGCAACCAGGCAATTGCGTCAGGGGCATGGCCAGCCAGAGATCACCACCAGTTTAGCAACCCATACCAAATCACTGCTATAGGTTCACCTGAGCCAGTGCGAACTGGTTGAATATGACCTCTGGAATACCCCATACTCACCATTGCCTCTCCACCGGGCCATTTCTGTAGGGCGAAAAGGAGCTATTAGTAAAGTTTAGTGCAGATTGATGGAAGAATGGCAGGCAGGAAAATTCTCCCTCCTCATTTTCCTCCAGTTCTCTAAAAAGTGTCTATTCCAAAATTTCTGTGTTCAGAATGGAAGCTTTTTGATGAACAGGAGCAAAATAGGGAGGGGGGATTTTCCTGTCTGTCATCTATTCCTCAAGCTTAGCACAGACTGAGGGAAGAATGGCAGGCAGAAAAATTCCCCTTCCCCATTTTCTTCCTGTTTTTTAAAAAGCCTCCATTCCAAAACTTGGAATGGAGGGTTTTTTGGCAAACAGCAGGAAAATGGGGAGGGGAATTTTCTTGCTTGTCATCCATTCCTCAAGCTCCCTCTCCCTACCTTTTTTCCTGCCTTTTGCAAAAATGGCTCCACTCCAAATTCCAGAACCCTGCAAGGCTTGTTCTGCTGCATGCAAGCAGTGACACTGCTGTGAAGTTCGTGACATCGGCACACCCTCTTCAAGCATGTTCCTGCTAGGATTGCTGTGCCATTGTGCGTGTGAGCGCCGGCACCACTGTGAGTTTGCATACACTGGCGCAGCTGCTCACAGCAGGATGCCAGTTGCACTCGTGTAATGAAGCTCACAGAGGTGCTGCCCTTAATGAGTGTAATGCCATGACAAGCCTTGCAGGGTATTGCTCCAAGAAGAATGGATAACAGGCAGGAACATTCACCTCCCCATTTCCCTGCCTTTCATGAAAATGGCTCTACTCTGAGTCTTTAGTATCCCAGGATTGCAACACTGAAGGTTCCATTCTGAACCTTCAGCATTGAAATCCTAGGATACACTGAAGGCTCGGAATGCCTTTGGTTCGGCACAGAATGACTTTTGCCTCTCTCTGCAGCTGAACAGTTGTTCCCCCATGCCCGTGCCACCACTCGTGCCAGCCATGCCCATCTCCCGGGTTTATTTGTGGAGTAGGGGAAATTTTAGGCTCACCCCTAAAAACTTAGGATTGGCTTATTATTGAGGTGAGTCATGTTTTCTGAGAAACACAGTAGATGTGATGGATCATTGTTATTTATGAAAATAACAAAAGGAGGTGGTGAAATATTCTCTATATATTTTTGGATTGTATAAAAAATCCTAGCAAGTGTGAAGATAAAATAGAACCATTTAAAAATCTCAGAATTTCTTTGTTCCCATAACTTTAATTATAATCATGGAATATTATATTATAAATTTATTCATCACAGCTCATATAGAAGTCATTGAATGTTGTCATCTTTAGTTACCGGTCCTAAGCAGGACAAGAGATGGCACTAAGTATATCAAGCTGTTTTTTACTGGTGATTGGCTTCTGCTGTTTCTGTTTCTTGGCTGGCTGTAGTGCTCAGCAGGGAGATGTGTTCCCACATGCTTTCTAAAATATTAATATATAAAGTCATATTGAGGTTTCTGATAGTGGCAGGTTGGCTGCTCTGTAGTTTTCTGATTAGAAATACAGTTGGTAGTTCCGAGAAACTAGTGGGCTGTGCCTAAATAGGCTGTGCCTAATAAGCTTTTGAAAGTTGATAGCATAATTTAAGAAGGCCCAGACTCACACGGCTGACTGACGCCAGCAAATTGTAGTGTTGTTAATGCTTCTGGTAGAGACATCTTTTAGTCAACCAAAAGCAAATATATTAAGTGAAAAATTGATTTGTGGTACACAAAGAGATGCTAGCATCCTAGTTTATGTTTGACAGGATTATGCTCTTCATGTTTAAACTGAGAGACTTTGAAATGCTTTTCTTCCTTAAGCTTTTTAGGATGTAACCTTCAAAAAGGTTCCTGTTAACATTCCTTCAAAGAAATATAATTACCTTACAAAAAACTTCCAGTGTTATAATCTTGCACAACATGCATTTCTTGAGAAATTTAGAAACAATTTAAGAAACAAAGTGCAGTGAGAATGGAGAGGGTAGCCTTTTACTTTGAGTATAGTGATTATATCATGTAAGCATATTAGTCTTGGAAGAAATAAATGTAAAATGAAGCATGATTAAAATGGGCACTAAAATTTATATTGTTTTCAGAATCAATTTTAATTAAAATGAGGAGATGGCAAGCTAATGGTGTTTTTAATCTTCTTTTTAAATATTTAATGACAAATATGTATGCAAGAAAACATTTCCTATAATTTTTCAGGTAAATAAAAATTTATGAATTGATTATGAAAATAATTCTGACTTGTTCCATAATACTTGCAGTTACAAGTAAGCAACCATTTGGAACCAAGCCATGAAATGTTGGGTGAATGCATGTGTACATGCTCACATCATCATTTACATGCGCAATGAGCAATCACATGAATGCATACTCCATTTGTGCAAACAGTGGGTACCCATGACCACCACTCATGCAAATGGAGCTCCAGATTTGTACGTGGTTGCCCGCCATTCATGCAGAACCATCCGCTCTTCCCACCTCACCAGTTCGCAAAGCCAGAAAGGTTGGGAATTCTGCTTTAAAGGACAGCATCTTGTAACTAGATGGCTTCCTGTAGTTTCAAAAAGATTGATGGCAGAGATGCAAACTTATAACTCTCAAATATTGGTCATATCTTGTTTACATGACTCTAATAAATTAAATATATTTGATAAGAGAAAATAATTATGCTTTTCATAATTAATCTTGTTTTTGGATACCTGTCCAGTTTGTGTTTTTTTGCAAAAGTTTTATTTCAATTTCACATATTAGAGAAAGGAAAAAAAAAATTATATTTTTTCAGTAAGATGCATTATTCCAGGCTTACATTTCTCAATTACAAAATTGACTTTCCTTGTCCCTTATTCATCTTTTACATTTTAAAAACGTTATCTTGATCTTCTTATACTAAAATATCATTATTCTTTAAATTTAATCGATCAAACATTTTCCCATCTTATTTTAATAATTTTTCCATATTCATTGCTTAACGATATTTCTTTAAATACTTGAATGCATCATTCTATATCTTCATAATTCATTATATTTATCTTTTTATTCTGTACAGGTGTCTGCAATTTAGTCATGTTATATTTAATTCATCATTCCAAAAATTCACGAAATGTTCCAACATTAAGTAAAAATAACAATAACAAGACAGATGCAGAGCAACCATATTATTGCAAATTCAAGTCGTCCTCATCCCTAGTGGTTAATATATCACATAAGTTACAATCCCCTAAGATTCCCGATAATTTAACTTTGACGTTTAACAGTTTGAAAAGAAAAATAAAAAGAAAAAGAACCATAATAAACTTTTGTCATAGTTTACTACTAATGTATATCTCTTTTAAACTTGGCTCTGTCTAAAGTTCACCTTCTACTGCATAAACCTTCATATATATATATGTGGATCCTTTTGGTTATTTGGAGGTTTATCTCCCACGTAAAATTGGAGTATCCTAAGCAACTGTTTCGTATGAAGTCTCATATTCATCATCCTCAGGGCTTGTTTCTTCAGCTATGTGCTTCTCAGGAGTAATGTGAGCTTGCCAGCTTGCGCTTCTTCCTTTTAAGTGCTAGTGGGGCTGTGACTTGATTGGGTGGGGGCTTGGCTGTGCTTCCTGATTGGGTGGAGGTGTGTTCTCATTGTTGGGGGTTTGGCTAGTGTGTCTGATTGGTAGGGATTGGCTGTGCACTGATTGAGCTGGGGTGTCGTTCTGTTCAGGTGGGGCTTGGTTGTGCTCAGGTGAGTCTTAGTTGGCTGGGGATTTGAGCTGGCTCGTAGCTGTGGATGCTGTTGGTTTGGGCTTCACATTCCGTGGTCGTGCCACATTTTCATGGTGGGTGTCAGTTCACTTTTTTAGGGTCAGAAGAGGTTTTAAAGGCGGGTAGTGGTGCAGCTTGCGGCTAAACGGCTTCTGGGTCCCATGTTCATGTTCATCTTCTGTGCTGGGTGTGATCCTTTTTCTCTCGCTGGAAGTGTGGTGGTAGCATCTTGTGCGCACTCAGTGCGGTGTGGTTCTCGGTGTCATTTCTTCATGTGTAGGCACTTGTTTATTAATAGAGGCGCAGGTTTTCCAAATGGTATGATGTGGGAGTATCATCTTGTTTACTTCGTGCTGTGTGGGTGTTTTTCTATCTCTATGGCTTCTCTATTATTCTGTTTGTTGAAGTGTTCAGTTTGCGATAGTCTTGCGTATTTTTAAAGTCAATTTCAATGTCCTTTAGCTTTTTGAGGTGTTGGACCATGGGAAGAGGTCATTTCTTCTTTTTTGACTTGATTCTTGTGTTCTTCAATGCGTGCACTTATTCTTCCTGCCAGTTTGTCCGATGTATTGGTGGGGGCAGCCAGTGCAAGGGATTTCATATACTATATGTTTGGGAAGCAACAGCAAGTTGAAATCCTTTCAAAAGGACCTTTGGTTTTCAGTTCCTTTCGAAAGGATTCTTAATCCTTTGCTGTTCGCTCCAAACACATCCCAGAAACCATCATAATCGGAGTTGAAACCAGCCTGACCAAAACCAACCGCTGATGATTGCTAACAGAATCAGACATCAAAATTCACCAGACATCTACTGCAACTAGCAAACCACCCCAAAGCAAACGATCAAAGCAAGAACAAAACTGCACTACTTAACCTTGAAAGAAGACACCCAGATTAATTAATGCCTACCAGCCAGACAAAGTGCAACATGAAAGTGGTTATGAATACATTCTGACTACCAAACGCAAGTTAACAACCTACTCCAGTGACCACACATTACAAACGCCCTAAACACTGACCCCACCACCTTACCTAGAAAAAAACCACCAGATTCCAAAATAAAAAGACTCCCCATGAAGCAAAGAAATTCCAGCAAAGAATCAACCAAAGAAAAATCATCCAGATACCCTAAAGCTTTTGGTCTCCCCAAGATACCACAAAGAAGGGAACCCCACTACCGACCAATAGTCAGCTCCATAGGCTCACCTCTAAAAAAGCTCTAGACTCAAAATTTCTGCCAAACCAACTACAGCCCCTATGCAGAATCCATCAACTTCACATGTAAGAAAACTCAATTCCCAGTTTCATCGGGGAGAACATCATAAACAAAACAAAACCTTACAAACCAGCCGACCTACTAGTTGAGCTTTATGTCATATCCCTCTTCACCCATAGTGCCTATAAAAGAAGCCAGACAGCCATCCAAAACAATAACAACCCCCCCAAGTACTATCCTAGATCTACAACCACTGCCTATCCAATACAAATACTTAGCCTAACAATGGACAGAAATAACAAACAAATAGAAAGGAGCAGCCCATTGGATTCACCCCTCTTCACCTGGTCATCGCAAAACCTCTCCCCCATGGAATCTTTGAAACCAAGCCTCTTAGAAAGAAGGTTTGATCACTAAACTCAACTGTGGCTCATATACGTAGATGACACCTTCATAATCTAGGCCACATCAGGAAAAGAAAAAACTGAACAAACTTCCCTCACACAACTTCAACTAGCCGTACACCCCAAAATACAAGTTCACCATAGGACAACAGAAGCCAACATAATCGAACTTCCCTTCCTAGTTGTCTTAGTATACAACAAAACCAATGGCTCCCTAGCGACACACCAATCTACCCAGAAGAAAACACATACAAAACACACTATCTACATCGCAACCCTCACCCCCACCCAGCAAACAGATCATCCGTCAGCCGAGACACTCATACTCCATGAACAAAATGCTTAGCCGCGATCGAACACACTAAACTGAACTACACCACTCTCACTAATTGTACTATCACAGGCATGGATTCCATAAAAAAATAAAGATTACCCACTAAAAATCCAAAAGGGAAACCCGCAAAAGCCAAGACAGAGAAGCAAGCAGAACTGGCAAAGCCCTCCTCCCATATATAAAAAGGCACTCACAGACAAAATTTCGGCAAGATCCTCCTAAAAACACAAATTAAAACAGCATTCGACAAACAAACAAATACCTAAAGGACACAAATCGAGTTAGAAAACACAGGAGTATATGAAATCCCTTGCACTGCTGCCCCTACCACACATACATCGGACAAACTAACTAGACGACATAAAGTGCACGCAATTGAAGAACATCATGAAGTCAATCAAAAAAGAAGAACTGACTCTTCCTGGTCCAACACCTCAAAGCTGGCAGGACAATGAATTGATCTTTAAAATACCAGAACTCATCGCCAAAACTTGAAACGTTCAACAACAGAATAATCAGAGAAGCCATAGAGATAGAAAAACGCCCACATAGCATGAATAAACCAAGTGATACCATCCGCCCTACCAACCATTGCGAACTGCCCCTATTAATAAAAAAATTACCAACATGATAGAATGACACGCAGAACCACACCCACGAGTGCCACACAAGAGGTCACCAACCACACTTCCACGTAGAAAAAAGACTCACACCCACACAGAAGATGAGACATACCATGGACAGAAGCCGTACCGCAGCTGCCAGCCACCTACCCGCTTTAAACCCCTCTGACCCATAACAAAAAGTGAAACTGACACACACCATGAAGATGTGGCAACGACCCACGAATGTGAAGATCCAAACAACAGGATTCACAGCTCAACCAGCTCAAATCCCCCAGCAACTAAGACTTGCACTGAGCACAACCAAGCCGCCCACCTTGAAGCAGAACACACCTCCCCAGCCAATCAGTTGCACAGCCAATCCCCTACCAATCAGAACACAGCCAAACCCCCAACCAATGAGAACACACTTCCACCCAATCAGAACACAGCCAAGCGCCCCCAATCAAGTTCACAGCCCCGACTAAGCAGTTAAAAGGAAGTGAAGCAGCCTGTGCAAGCTCACATTACTCTGAGAAGCAAGAGCTGAAGAAACCAAGCCTGTAGGATGATGAATGAGACTTCATCGAAATGTGCCTAGATACTTCCAATTTTACGTGGGAGAAAACTCAATAACCAAATATCCACATACAAATTACCCATCGAAAACCTCAGAATAGATTAGATAGAATAGATATAGATAGATAGATAGATAGATAGATAGATGGATTAGATAGATAGATTAATTAGATAAAACAGACTAATTAATCCGCATCATTTCAAAATAAAAAAATCTCGATAACTACTCATTAGGGTGCATTCGACCACGAAGTTGATAGACGGAATTTCATTTAAATTACTCTGCTTTGTTTGCCACAATTCATATTAATTCATTTAACTATTATTAAATCTTGTGTATTCCTATTACCTCTCTTAATTTCATAACATTAATTGTCAAAACCCACCGATAAAGAAATAAGAAGCAAAAAGTCACTGAAATTAGCAAAACAATATCAGTCCCCATCTCCCATCTTAAATACCCTATATGTCCATTGTTTTTCTAGACAAATATTTATCTCATTCCTTTTTATTACTATTAATTTATTTAATTATTATTAAGATCTTTGGTTTGGTATTATCTGCTCTTAATTTCATATACATTACAAAAGAAAAAGCAAACAATCTCAGCAATAAACAAAACATATCAGTCCCTATCTCCCTTTTAATAATCTATATTTTCCAACTATTTTCTAATCAATGCTTATCATTTCTCTTATGTTATTAACTATGTCCTTATACTCTGTGGCAGAAGTCCCCTTCTTTCATAATTCTCAACCTCTCTAACATCCTGCGCTGCCTTTTTAATTAAACAATTCCACTTCACTTGTTATGTGCTTGCTATATTTCCTTCTCTTCCAATCTGCGTTTCATGTCTTGCCCTTTTTTATCACTTTCTATCTCCCGCTGGACAAGTTTGCTTTCCTGCTGTTTCCTTTTCTTTTTTGTTGGTTTTTAGATAATTAACCCTTTTATATAACACCGGATTGCAGTGTTGAACCGTCCTATTATATTACTATTTTCTCTATTCCTCCTTTTCTTAAGTTTCTGTTGATTCAAGTGTTCATTTAAGATGGCGCAACTTCTCTGCGTTGATTTCTCTTCTTGTTGTTCTTGGTATTTTGAAATCTCCATTTCCAAAAATTGCAATGCAAAACCAAATGATTTGCCTTCTTTTTGTAGCATGTCTTTCATGTTTTTAAGTTCCAATTTAAGGTCCAGTAATATTCTTGCCATCTTTAAATAATATTTATAAAAGTTCTTCCAATGTTTTACTCTTATTGACTCCTCTTCTTAAGATTTCCAGATTAGTTTCACTTTTCAATATCCATTAATTAAAGTTGTAATTCAAAAACACCAAACACTTCCACAATTTCCCCTTATTTTCAAATTTCACTTTCACTTTCCAAAGTCCTTATTTTATAATATCCTAATTCCAGTTATTTTGTATCAGGAAAATCCACTTAAATCCACTTTCTTAATGATTTTAAAAGATTTCAAAATGGGGGTTCCTTATGCCAGAACTCTCCTGGTTTCTATGTTGTCCTCTTTTTCACCACTTCTCCTGCACAACCTTATTCCAGCTGACTCTTCCCTTTCAGGGTGGCCATTTTAGACCACTGCTTCAGATGTCTTTGAGAGGGAGTGTTTGCCAAGCCGAGGAGGGGATATGTGGCTCCCCTCTACCCAATTGGCAGTCTCCCCTTCCTCCACTGCCCCTACGAGATGGCTTCTGCCCCACATCTGAACGATCAGGATCTCTGATGAAGAATCACAGACCAAAGCAGTAGACAATCACAGTCAGCAGTCTGTCTTTGGGGAAGTTCACCCGGAAGTCCCATCTCCCAATAGTTCTAGTCCAGGCTGTCAAACTCATGGCCCGTGGGACATATGTGTCATGCACTGGCCACCCTCACTACCATTTTAGCAAATAAAAAATTCATGATACATCATGTAATGATGTGACACTGCAAGTTTAATATCCCTGTTCTAGTCAGTATGATGAATGATGAAAAAGATTGCTAATGAAAGCCAGCAAGACCCAAAGGGTCACCTATTTCCTTGTCTCCCCTTAGATGTTTATAAATGCATAGAAATGAGAAGTGTTTAAGCTTCTTTAAGGCTCTCCTTATGAAGTTATAAAATTTTCAGAAGAGAACTCAAATGTGGAGGGAAACAGAGAACATGCTTCTTCTTTATATTTAATCAAACATTTAAAAAAATGATATTATTTTATTCTAAAGTTTCCCAAATTATCCTTGAGAAAAAGATTGATATAGTAAAGAATAACACTTATAGCCTTAGCAGCTCACTTCTGTTTTTAGAGCTGTAAAAGTTTTGATCAGTGCCTGAAAATATTAGCTTGGCATCCATTCATTGCCAAGAGCATTCAACCTGCCCCATTATAATGAATTACAAAGTTCAATCTTGACTCTGTATTTAGAATAATGAGAACTAAAACCTCAGCTGTATCTGAAGGAGCAGCATGAAAATGTTTCATTAGCATAAGAGAAAATAAAGTTAGTGTTTATATGAGGCCACATGAAAAAAGTAAGAGCTGGAAAAGTGGATAAATACTAAATTAACTTTAATCTCAAAGAATTATTCTATAATATTTACAAAGGTGATCAATCTCATGACTGGCTTCTCATGCCAATGTCAGAGAACCCACTCAGTATCCTTACCCCCCCCCCCATGGTTTCATTCTTTGGGATTGAAATTGAAATATTGNCCCCCCCCCCCCCATGGTTTCATTCTTTGGGATTGAAATTGAAATATTGAAAATTGTTTGGAAAAATTTCAGAAGCAACAATAAAATCATTACATTTCCAAAAGGCTTTGGTATCAACTAGTTCAATTCATTACTTTGAAGCAGGTCCCATTCCTAGTTTTTATAAATCTGTTTTTAAGATTTTATGGTTTTTATAAATCTGTTTTGATACCATGATTCAAAGTCACATCATCAGTTCTCTGTGTTATTCAGCACTATATCATGTGGGAGGTTTTTTTGTCACACAAGTTGAGTTTCAGAAGAAAAAAAATCAGATGTGTGTAAATCCTTCAAAAAAATACAGCACATATATTTTTCTATGAATGATTAAAGTATTCTTATCTTTTCCCAGGTTCATGCCGTGCTTATAAAAGCTACTTTTTTCAACCAAATATATTTACTATTTTACTCATGGTTGAAGATCTTTATAAGGCAAAAGTTTCAAATTCTGCTTAGAACTATAAGCATAATCATCCAAATTCTCAAACATCTTTCCACGTAGCTTTACAGCTGAGGGACACACTGTGAAGAGCCCACAACCCATTAGATGTCAAGGACCTCTTCAACTACAATGAATGAACATCATCATCATCATCATCACAGCTGAAGGCACTGAAGGCATGACATAGGGTATATCTATAATTCCATCAATCCTGTGTATATGTTAGTTAGTAAATAGTTCCATAAATCCAGGGCTTTTTAATATTATTTGGACATAATATTTGTTTCATGTATCTTTCTCTACTTTTTTCATGTTGAATTTTCTTGTTCTTCTGCATGTTCCCCCTCACATTGTTTTCTGGAGAAATCCCTCCTCCTTTCCCACCTTCATAGGACTTGTGCATTCAAGCACATATACTTAAAAAAATGTTCCATCCTGTCTGTTTGCATATGATCAGTCTGTGCTTCTAAGAAGAAAAGGTCAGTAAGACCTTCAATAGTTGAAATAACAATGCATGTTATATTAAGAGAAGACAAGTTGTATTGGTTTCTGAAATGAAGAGAAAACATTCTGGTAACTCTTAAGAAAAACTGGATAAAAATGGACTTTTAATCAATATCAAAGAATAATTCTTTTCATTGATTTAAGCTATCTTGTTATTTAGAAATAAAAATCTCTGTGTATATATATAGACATTTTTTCTATTTGATTCACAAACATAAATTTATTTATTTACATGGCTACCTATTTCAAACTATGAAGTTCTGGGAGATTAAAAAACAATGAAAATAAAATCACAATAAAGAGTAATAGCAATAATTATTAATACATATTTTACCCCTGTTATCTGGTGGGAATTTTTTTGTTTATTTGTTTGAAAAATTTATTAGCTGCTCATCTTACATAAGATAACTTGTGTGGTTTACAATATTAGTCATCTTTGTTCCAATGCCTATGGAAATTGTCACATTTTTATAGTCTTCTTAAAAGCCAGGAAGGTGGAGCTAAGTGAATATCAGAAGGTAGGATGGGGATGGCCAGAGATTATTCTGAAAGGCAGGCACTGGCACTAATAAGGAACACTATATGAGTCCCATTAGATTTCACTGTTTCAGAGACAGCACCCAAACCATGCTCATTTTATTTGGGTGCAACAGCAAAAGTCCTTAGGGAGAGAAAGCCATGCAAATAACCCAGTCCTGTTCTATGAAGCATATATCACCTTGAATTACACTGGGAATGTATAGGGATTGAGTACAGTTTGCAAAATAGCTATGTTACATGAGCTGCGGTGGACTTAATTACCTGCACTATTGCATTCAGATCAAGTTGCAGTTTTCATGAGGTTCAAGGGCAGTCCCATGTAGAGTGCATTAAGAGGTGATGAGCACATGAATCACAACAAGCCAGATGTCCTAATCCAGAGAAATAATGCATAATACAAAATTGTACAAAACCTAATCACTACACCCCCAGATTGTACACTAGGTGAGAAAGTGCATTCCGTATGGAACCAAGATTGGGAAGTATCCAGTTCTTTGGTCCAGGAAACTTCAAGCTCACAGCATTCAGTCTTGATAGGGTTGAATTAAAGATTCCTCCCCCCCCCATCCAGACATTCACAGTCTCCAGGCACTGGAATAGAATAGCTTCACCTGTTCTTTTAGAGGAGAAATTATTAATAAAACAACATCCTATGCAGTGGTGAGATTCAAGTTTTTTTGTGGTGGGTGTGGCAGGGGAAGGACACTGTAAAATCTCCATTCCCTCCCCACTCCAGGGGGAAGGTTACATCAAAATCCCCATTCCCTTCCCACCCCACTAACCTGCTTTCCAGCTCCATTCTCCTGTGCAGGGCAACTAAAGAAGACTCAGCAAATCAGCTGGGACTTGGGCAGCAGAGAATAGAGGGGGGCAGGGCCAGTCAGAGGTGGTATTTGACAGTTCTTCAAACCACTCAAAATTTCTGCTACCAGTTCTCCGGAACTGGTCAGAACCTGCTGAATATCACGTCTTATCCTATTCCATTGAATTATCTCTGCCAATGCCTTCCTGCAGATGTTAAAAGGAATGAGGAGAGAGTAGAGCTCTGAGGTACTCATCCAAGCTGGAGTATAGGGCTAGATTGCTCCTTCAGACCAACAGCACTGATTGCAACCAGCCCTCAAGGAAAGAAAGCCACAATAACACAATGTTTCTCACTTCTAAGCAAATCCCCAATGTTACTATAGTTGGGAGTATTGACGGACACTGAAAGAGAAGTGCAGAATAGAGCAGAATAGATGCAATTCTCCCATCCTAAGACTCCCAGAGCAGTTGTTAACCAACCAGAACTAGCATGGATCTAAAGTATAGGTGGTTGTATCAAAACAGTACCAAGGATCATATTCATTTTTTCAGGACTAACATGTTTAAACTTCTCTCAGATAACAGTATAAGGTCACTTTCATAAGGCTTACAAATTCAGAATTCAACTCCAAGTGAAACTGTGTAACTTTGTCCACCCAGTGCTGAATTTATTCTTCACAGTGGCTTGTAAGGAATCCTGTAGTCCCTACCTACCTAAGAAGAGTTTGACCTAAGCAAGATCAATTGCCACCAGAGTAGCAAAATAAGCATGTTTCAAGATTCTTATCATGAAGAAAAGCCATTATTTATGTTCATTTGTACTAAAAATTCAACCAGATGTTAATTGTACCCAGGGCATCTCTTGAGTCATGAGAGCAGATAGGGGTGCAAAATGTGGTTGGATCTATCTTGTGGGTCAGCTTCTCTGAGGAAAGAGCAGTACCCTCTATTTTGAAGTGAGGCTCTGGTGCACCCCCTCCTTAATAAGCTATCCTTGAAACCAACATATTTAAATATTATTACTTAAAATTCATAAATTACTTAATTAGATTAAACTGCCACACCATTATGATTTTTTCCTGGACTAAGAACCTGTGAGGTAGATAAAGCTGAGAGAAAATGTGCCTACCCTCAAGTATGTCATTAAACATCTGTTGCTAAGGCTAAACTTCCAGAAACCATATCTTAACTATTATATAAAGTATTAAAGTCCTAAAATATAGAATTTGATATTTTAGGAATGACTCTGGCTTTAACCTGGTCAAAGAAAATTATTTTATGTGGGTAGAGAAAAACTAAACTTCAAATTCAGGTTAGATGTTATTTAACAATTTTTGAAACATATACATATTTTAAGAATACTATTAAGATGGATAGATTTAGATAAATATACAGTCACTTGAATTATAACTGAGGTGGATATTTCAAATAGGGAAGGGAAGTATCTTATCTCCATTTCTCTCAGTTTTATTTTTTTTCATGAAGACTGGTAAAATCAAACTGGATTAGTGTGCAGTGAATGCATTTTATGTGAATGCATTTTATGTGAATAATAACCTT
Source organism: Laticauda laticaudata (assembly GCA_004320025.1). Classification (NCBI taxonomy): domain Eukaryota; kingdom Metazoa; phylum Chordata; class Lepidosauria; order Squamata; family Elapidae; genus Laticauda; species Laticauda laticaudata. The sequence goes on from BHFT01037596.1 coordinate 36,146, forward strand.
GATTTCTATTAGAATTCCTGAACTGTAATTGATTTTCATGTGATTAATTTCATTTTTGTGCTTTTCATTCCTGTTAACATGTAGAAATTGAGAAAAGACATAGCAGAACCAATAGTATACATATCTCTTTTACAGTTTTTTTTTTTAATGGAGCAATTTTCATTATTATTCACATTATTTTGCAGGATTGGGTGGTAATCTGAAAAAAGTTATTCTAATAACAGAGAGCTGCTGTTCTGGCACAAAATCTGAAGCACAATTTTGAAAATATGAGCAATTTTGTTAGATATTTGCAACATGATACACTGTTTAACCACTGACAATTATTACAAAGGCATAGTTTTATATATGTTTAGAGGTCCAGTGAAACTTACTTCCAATAAACACGGAAATGATAGCAGTCTTTTAAGTCAGAAGTACCATTAATATATCACACAAACTTCACTAAATTCTGTATAATTTGCTAGAGTCTGAGAGCTCACTAGGTTGCTGATTTAGTAACCTCTGAAAAGGTTTCTAGTGAGAGGAAAGCAACAATATAGTTCTGCTATTACATATCATGAACTTGGTGTGCTGAATTTATGCATGTTGCTCTTACTGACATTTGCTCCTGCCAGGCACATACTGATATCCATTTGTCAGAGCTGCAAGTGATTCATGCAGCTCCTTATGTCCTACACAGTTTTTAAAAATATGAAGAAGCATATGGTAACTGTGCTGTGTCTATTATTGTGTCTATGAGATATATAACTGACTCCCATGGAATCTTTGCCTCAACACAAAGAAAAGCATTCTTCCTAAGAACAGTAATCATTTTTTACAGCATTTGCAACTACTAGAGAATCCAAGACAGGGTGTTTTAGTCCATGGGTTAAATCCACAGAGTCTTCAGCTAAAGCATATAGCAAAACATGGAATTTGAATCTACAATTTTGCTTCTTCCTTGTCTTTACTCATCCTTGATTTGTTATTAGAGCATTATTAAAGGAAACTGCTTTTCAAATTTCTTATCTAAATAAATTAACTGGCAAGGTTGCTATCTGTCATCAAGAAAAAAATGTTTATAATGTTATGGATGCATCTTGTAGAATAATATAGATGGCAGAATACATTTTATATATAATGTACCATGACAGAAATCAGCTAATAAAATAGGCATTATGTAAGTTTTTTTTTTCCTATTGATTTACTTTGACTCAGCAAGTGGCACAACCTTGCTTAATTTAGGTGAGCTTGGAAAATAAGTAGGGTTGGGTTGATCAATATTTGCATAAGAGACAAAATGTTTGGAATACTCTACCTACCTCTGTGGTTTCTTCCCCAAGCCCCCAAAAACTTTAACCTTAGACTGTCTACTTTTGACCTCACCCCTTTCCTAAAAGATCTGTAGGGGCGTGCATGAGCACACCATCGTACTGTCCCTGTACTATTGTTTCTTTTTATTTTTCTTATATGTATCCTTTTCATGTATTCATAACTATGTTTATACTTATACCTGTTATAATCGCTTGACAAAATAAAATAATAAACAAACAAACAACTTGGCAATAGAGAATTGGAATCTGGATTTAGAAGTTTAAAAACAAGAATAAGAAGTGGAAAGCAAAGATGATGACAATCTGTTTCTGCATTCTGGTTTTGTCCGCCCCCTTAAGAAAAACGTATAAGACCTGTCTATAGAATCACTGGGAGATCAGTAAAAAAAAAATCATGGGCAGACCATTGTAATTTATAAAAACTGAGACTGGTTAGAATATAGTTTTAAGGTGTTTGATGTTGATTATGAAAAATTATGTTCCATGGTTAAGTGCAACATTTAGACTTTGAAAGGCTACGAGGGTCCCTACTTTCAAAAAGTAGGTATGTTTAAGACAGAGTAAGCAGACCTAATTCACAAATTAAATCTTAATCCATTTCAATATAATTCAAATAAAAATTATATAATTAATATGATTACCTTCCATATACTTAATAATTACAATTTGTTTGCAACACATTATTGGTCGTAGTGTGATCTTAAACTAAGCTTTCCGAGTTGTTTTGTGACCCTGGAGCCTCAGGTTGCATACCCCTCTTTTATAGATTTAGTTTGCTTGTCTTGCATTACCTTGTGCGATCTAGATCAGGGTTTAAACTGGCAGCCCACAGGCTGAATGTATCACATGCAGGCCACACCCCAGCTCTATGAAGGGAAAAACACTGTGATACATCACGTGACAGCAACATGACACTGCGGGTTTGACATCCGTCATCTAGACCCATATAATATATGATGTATTTTATATATTTCTACAAATCATGGAAAAAAGAGTGGTTATTTTATTTTTGTGTGCTGAGAATCACTGAGAATCATATGAATAGTGTTGGGCACAAACTGAATTAATTCACTGAAAATGAGATATTTAAAAATGTTTTAAATTGTAATGATAAATTCAATTTGATATGAGTATTTCATTTTTATTTCAACCTTAACAATATCAGTAACCTTGCTGTTACATTCTGATTTTCATATATGTAAAGTTATATCACTATCTAACACATTTTAGCTAAAGAAATATACAAATATCTGTAAGCAACATTATGTCTAAATACATTTTACTAATAAAAACACATGTTCTCGCTAATATTAAATCTATTTTAAAGACAGGGAAAATTCATAGAACTATCTTTTTAAAATTGAAATAGAGTTTATTTTGAATTGTATAAACTGTTGGGGATAAAGATACCCTCTAAGAAATATACCAGAATACCATATGAATTCCTGAAGCTTTTAACCTTGAATGTTTCTAGTTACAATTAAGAATAGTCAAAAATAGGCATTCTGCCTTCACTAGATCCAATTTAATGCTTTTGGATATATTGGTTTTTGTGCAACCAATATATCAGAAGTAAGCCTCATATAGTTTAGCAAAGATAGAATGGCTTCTTTTATTGTCATAAATTGAGAAGATTTTTTTAAAAGATCTTCAGACCCAAAGACTTGCAAGGCAAATAGATGAGTGGTTTTTCAAGAATTATTTTATTTATAAAATATATGAAAACAAATAAAAGTCTTGCCAAATTTTATTTATGAATGGCTTGGAAATAAACTTTTAATAAATATTAAAAATAAAGCTCAAACCTTTTAGACATACAAGACGTTTTTCTTGATATTCATCATAACATAGACAAAATGAAGGAAAACAGATTGCTTTTACATGATTACTCACCTTTCCAGTAGATGGTGGTACAGATGTGTTTAAGAGTTTATATTATAAACTGAAGCAAACCATATGCACACATTTTTTTCTACATGTAGATTAGCAAGTTCTTATTTCCAATATTTGAGCATTCTAATTAAATTGTGAGAATCTGTAAAATATGGGAAAATGAACAATGAATTTTTACTCTACATACAACTCCTACAAAACCACCTATAGAGATTCCATTTTTTAAAAGATCTCTGCTGATTTATGCCAATGTTCATAAACTGAAAGACAGCAATATGTACAAATCAATAGTGCCTATAACTATGCAGCCTTATAAATCTGAGTAATGGCACAAAATCTTATGTTGTTTCTACATAATTTACAGTAGCAATTCCACTATAATATTCCTTGTAAAATTTCATTTTATTATCTAAGATTGATCTATCTTTATTACATGTGATAAGAATCAAACTTTACTTCTTTAATCCACATTTGCATTATGAGTGAGATTTAAAGAATTCATTTCAGCATCCATATATATTATGAAACAAATTTATTCAGGTATTAAACTCCATAGCTCTATTGACTGTGCATATATATCAGAGTTCAATTGGATTATTTCTCTCCAATGGGTGGAGGATTAATTCATACAACATACAACATTTAAAGGAAAATTCTAAACTGCTTCTTAATAGACTGACATTCTTTCCTCTGGTTTCTTCTTTTTCCATTCTAGTGTTTGCTATCCCAATCAATCAACCAATTCTATCTTCTTTACCAGTACTGCACCAGTCATTCTACCCAACACTTAATATTCTTCACTTGGGCAAAGGAGAGAAGGTAAGTGCTGTACTAGAGTTATGAGAGTACATGTGCATCCCATTCTTCTGGGATGTCTAAGCACCATTCACAGCTCAGGACAAAGCATGTTATAGTTCATATACAAAAAATAAGTTATTTATTATAATCACAATCTTCAGCTTTTCCATTCTCCAAATCTTGTTTTGCCATAAGGGCTTTGAGTTGTATGTTTGGAATTTAGTGACTGCATAAATGAGATGGAAGCCAAAGAGATTTTTTAAATAAATGAATACAAGTACTTAGGATCAATTAAAAATGTGCTGAAGAGAAAAAATATAAAGATAAAATAACTTTACAGGTATTTCAAGTATAATTCCTTTCTCAAACATGAGTGACAGTGGATATATTCCAAACCTGGTGAATTTTGTAGCACTTTTCTGGAATCTTGTCCAAAATAGAATTTAATCTTTATAAAGGTCCTTGCATTTTTACAGTACATTACAATTATACAACAGTTCTAATTAAGGACATTTAAACAACAGTTCTAATTAAGGACATTTTATAGCTGCTTATTAACTGCTAGCTGCACATTTTAGACAGTGCCAATTTACATATTGTTTTTCCTCTATGTGGGTCGCAAAGTCTGACCAGAGCATGTTTTCCAGATAAATGACATGTTTGGTTTGCACTTGTGCCTGGAAACAAAAAGTAACTAGACAGCCAGCTAATAAGAAAAAGACTCTGAGCTCTGAAGAAAATTTTTTTTGATGCAAATAAAATATTTTCCATAATGTTACTACTCCTTCCCTAAATGGTCATTTTTATTTCTGCTTACCTTCAAAAGGTAAACCAGAAGAACACACCAATCCCAGTAAATTACACCATTTGATGAACAGGATCTAAAGTGTGCTCACTCTTCTTGATCTTCCCAGATTGGGGAAACAATTGTATGTTACTATTTATGAGATAAGTAGTACTTTGGATGACCAGTCCCAATGCCATACAAGACTTTAAGCCCCTGTCACACTACACCAATGGATGCAAAGAGGATGTAAACTGCACAAAAAAGCTTGCCATCCATTGGTTAACGCGATGTACTCACTGCCTCTGTTTTGCTTCCTCTCTATCCGTCCAGCA
>BHFT01037597.1:0-10052 GCA_004320025.1 Laticauda laticaudata
CTCATAATTTTAAATCCCGGAGACCACTAATATGAATTTTGACTGACGGTGGCTTTCTGGCATTGGTGGGAGAGAGACAGAGATCTGATCCAACTTCTCTCTCTCCCTCTCTCTCTCACACACAGGCAGGGGTGGATTTAGACCCCTGATCTAAAGCTGTGAAAATTCCAAAAACTGGTCAAGTCGCTCTGGAGAGGCCAGTCATAAACTAGAACACTTGCAAAACAACCGGTCATTAAGTGAGGACCAGTTGTATTTGGTTTGCCAGTCACCTAGCCATGCCCACCGTCATGTGACCGGCAAACCACACCCTCAAATTAGGCCACACCCACAGAAATTTGAATCCCACCCCTGGGTGGGGGGCACCGAAGATGAGTTTGTAGCACCAAGGGGGTAGTGGACCGAAAAAGTTTGGGAACCACTGGTCTAGATCTTGGCAACCAGTTCCAACTTGTAACCTAACTTTTTATTATTATTTATTTATAAATTTTTAACAGATGACCAAGCAAAACCCATAACTCAATTCTTATTTTTTTCTCTCTTTTTATACTCAAATAAAATGATATTTTGAGTACCATACGTAGAGAATGAATGCAACTTGGGAGAGGGTTGATCACTCTAGGTATTTCCTATCTTCAGAAAAATGGGGCTGGGGGATTGGATCTTACTATTGTTCGTCTTTTGGAATTTAAAGGTGTACAATTCCAAAAAAGACTGAGGGCAGCTTACAATTTTTAGAATAAATATTTTTTTCTAAAAAAAGTAAAATAACTGCCCAAACAAAATCACTTAAATTACACCTAGAAACTATTGTCAGATAGTGAATCTCTGCCTTGGGAGTAGTGTCTGCTTATTCAGAAATAACACTGATTATCCATCAGTAGATAATCTCAATGAATAAGCAGTAGTTCAGTCTATTAGGATTCAGCTTCAACCTTTTCTGTCCCATTTAAAATCTAACCCTCTAGGAACCATGATAAAACTACAATAGCATCTTTTCTACAGCCTGCAATGGTGATGTAAAGTTGAATATTGTTAACATACGAATAATATCACCCTGCAAACTATTGAATTAGTGGATTTTCTGACTTTGTACAGTTATCATGTGTAAATAGTATAATTTAAGTAACATTTTCAACTCTTTTTAGGCTATGGAACCTTTTCTCTATCAGGGAGAAGTTTGTGATATTCTTACTTAACTGAAAGTTATCCAAAAATTATTCAATTTAGCTTATTTTTATAATTTAACTTACAAAGATTCTTATTCATATAAATCAAAGGATTAATTGAAAACTTCATTGACCTATCTTTTCAATGATGTGGGATAGCTCATGTAGAGAACTATAGATAAAGTAGATAAAAAGAAAAATACCTTTTATCATAAATCTGAAGCTGCTGTGAAATTAAAGAACAGACAATTCAGAACAGATGAAATGAAGTAGGTTTTTGCACAGTGCTTCAATAAGTAATGGATTCAACTTCCATACTGATGGACACAAATTTGAATGACATGACAAGGGAAAAAAACGTGTTAACTGAGGATAAATCTAGTGATGGATATTAGTGATGATGGTCAGAGGTTAGCAGCAGTGAAAAAGGCAGTACCAGATGTTTATATGTTAAGCAAAAACGTATTAGTGTGTCTTACTGTTAGACTCTCCATAGGTGGTCAATTGGCCATTGTGGGAACTAGATAGGCCCTTAGATTGATCTAGCATTAGTTTTTACATCTGTTGCTACAAGATTCCCAGGGTAATTTCAATTTTTACTCAAAGGCCCATGAAATTACCTGCCTGAAATTATAACAGCAACAGCAAGGTTGCCAACAGAAGGGAGGTTAACTGGAAAATGTTTGTGGAAATGTGCTCTTACATTAGAAAATTGTGAAATGCAGTACTGCAAATACACAATATATTATTATAACAAGATTTGCTGTATGTTTTTCATAATTTTGCTCTCCTGGAATTGGAAGTGGAGTGTTGGAAAGAGTGCGTTTCTTGGTTTCTTGTTTGGAATGGTTTCTCTGATCTATGTATGCTGTCCATTGTAATATAAATAAATACATTCATCTTACATGAATATTGTATCCCTCAGAAATTATACAACCACATTCTCACAATACTTCATTGGGAAAGTTTAACTATTCATGAATGAGTAATTCTGATTTAAATCTAACATGTTCTAAAACTGTGTTTCTATTAAGAAACATGAATCTTTTGTGTCAGAGTTTGCAGCAATCCAACCAGCACACAAGTGAATAATTCAGCAGGATTCATTTATAGAAGAAACTTGTTTATATACAATAATATAAAACATGGTACATGTATACAATACCCATGCAGCTCTTTCAAAGTGGTAGCAAGTACACAGACAAGAAGCAGAAGCAATCAAAATCATCAGAACAGAAGCACAGAAACACAGAAGTTATATAAGCACAGAAACAAGAGGTCAGTTATCTTAAGTCATGTCCAGTCTCCAAGCCATCTGGCATGGCTCATAACAGGTGCTGTTTCTTAGTCACCAAACAGTTCCCATTGGCTGACTTATTGTTATGTCTATCCCAGTTCATAATTTCTTACACACTGGCATTTTTAATGTATTTTGCAGACTCCTGAGAGAAGCTGGGTTATTTGTGTATTCCTGTCATGATGACTCAAGCTTATTATTTATAGCATGTAAAAGAATCATTGGAGAACTAACCAAGTCAGGAACTTCCTATTTTAGATCTAGCCTCTGCTGTGAACTTGCTAAGTGACTCTGAATAAACTACATTCTGTCAGCCAGTTGTATGGTGTGGGGAAGGGGAGACAGTGATATTCGACAAATAATGGATTCAACTTCCATACTGATGGATACAAAGTTGAATGACTTGACAAGGGAATGAAACATGCTAACTGAGGATAAATCTAGTGAAGACTACTAGTGATGATGGTCAGAGGTTAGCTGCCGTATAAAAAGCAGTACCAAAAGTTTGTTGATCAAACAGCTGTTTCTTGTACAGATTGTTGAATGAATTATAATTAGGCACACGTAGAGCAGATCAGATTATTTATCGATTTAGCCCAATATTATCTACTCTGAATGGAATCCTGACAACCAATCTCTAGATTCAGCCAAAGAAACATCTGTTATTGAAAACCTTTTAGGTGGAGATTGAGTGTGAATATTTTTCCATGAAAGGTGCTCTCCAATAACCCATCACCTAGAAAACCATACCTATTTGTCTTTATTAATAATTATTTTTTTTCTCCTATGTTGTCCCATGACACAACAGAGACCTATTTACTTTTATTGAGCCCTCCACTGTCATGAAGGTTATGGAGAGGTAGAATTTTCTGGCACAACCATGCCTCATAATTTGGGTAGTTATATCAGTGTTGCCACTTCTGAACAGCAGCCATCAGATGCTAGAATAACAGCTCATTTCTATTGCACTAAGAGTCCTGGGTCCCATTCATCAAATCTCAGAAGCCAACATTGTGTTACTCTTCTAATAAAGTATGAATTCACATACAGAAGAATACAAAATATTTAGTTTTTCATTTGTTGATTCATAGAATTTCTGTTAGGACTTGGCTCCCAGGATTCATTTATATTGCTGAATAGTTTGGCAGGAAAGTGCTGATTGCTCTTTGGTAAATGCTTGTAAGAACTTTGTAGACATGCCCATCTATTTTATTCTTTACAATCTGATAGAAAACAAAAATCTATAGTCCAGAGTCCCCCAAAATGTTAAGCCACCCTTTCAAAGATTGTGTCTACAGTTTATTGTTTCAGTACCAATTATGTGGAAAGTTATTACATTTAAAAAAAAAACATGAAATAAATTTTCATTTAACTTCAATTTAACTGGATTAAATTCAAATTTCTCATATGATACCCCATCTTCTTTTTAAAGTATCTGTGGCTCTTCGTTAAAGTCCCTGTCCCACAAACGGATGTAAAGAGGATGTAAAACATAAAAAAAACTTGACATCCGTTGGACTCTATCCGTCAAGCATGCCATCCACTGGAGATGTTTCATCCATCGCAAGAAGTTTTTGAGACTGCACAACAACACTTGTGAACGATGAATTTCCATGCGGTATGATCCTACATCCAGCGGGCATATATGGGCAACAAACGTTCTATATCCGTTACATCTGTTAAATGTCTGCTTGACTCCTCTGGCATCCCCGGCATCACCCTCAACACATCTGGCTTGCACTTGAAAATGGCAGAAGCGGAGGAAACCGACAAGGAACAACGGAGATGTCAACACCACGCGTGATAGCAATGGAAATGAAGGATGTACAGCGTATGCATGCTCGTATATTAAATGGATAAACGGACAAACATGTTTTGTTACTGGAAGTATCTCGGAATTGTCATAGTGATGTCTGCAGTAGTCCTTAGAGTACGTAGATAGGACACCTTGCGGACTCCGATACTTCCTATAGCGATAAACGGGAGGGGGGAATCACCTGGATCTCAGTAATGGAGTCCAGCAGCTGGTGTCATGCAGACACGCCTTCACCCTGGCCTTGGTCTTGAGCAAACCATCAATCAATTGTCCCATACATGGGATCATGGACACAGTCCAATATTGATAGCTGCGAATCATTCATCACAAGAATCCCAAACCCGTTCACCTTTTATACACAAGGAGGAGAAGAGAGATCTAAGAGCCTGTGTCGGGGTCTGACGGATGATCATGAGAGGAACTGGAGTTGGAAACTTGGTATGACCAGTTGAGTGGTGGAGCTGAGGAATGAGAACCCTCGTGCATTCCATCACTTCATGAGGATGCCGGACAAGCCACGTTTTGAACGAATTGTAGAGCGTCTGAGACGCCAGTGTTGGACCAAGCCGGAGACCAAGCAGACTTCCCGTCCCAACACTGGAACCCTGGACTGAAGTGTGGACAACTTGAGACTCTGCACCACCTGGCCTCTGGAGACCGACAATCCAAAAACATGCAGTGATGGCGTGAAGGGTGCCACACAACTATCAAACAAAGTGGTCGAGAAGTGGTGGCAGCGCCATCCATCGAAAAATACAGTGAGAGGAGGCTGGAGGAAACTTGCAGAAGAGTGGTATCGCGAGGTGGAAACTTCCCCAGCACATTGAGCCATAGATGGGAGAAGCACATGGCCTGCAAAGTTCTCAGCCAACTCAGGGTCCACGTTATTACACTAGCAAAGGCTTCGTTCAGTATCACCCTCCTCTTTGCGCAGGTTGATGTCACTACACAGTTCATCTACATCCAATGGCTTCGAGCAACGGGTCAGCTATCAGATGAGGCCAGGTATACAAATTGCCAGTGACCTCAATAGGACTGGCTGGAACACAACCCCACATGGGTATTTACAGATCCAGACCCCCTACCCCAATGACAACTAAGATGCTGGCTCCTCTAACTTTCATCGTGGTGATGACGCATTCTCCTCGAGAACCTACTCTCATGAAGCCTCATCTCAAAGATACCTCACTCCCGTGAAGATGAGATCTCACTAACAGGCTGTCCAGGCAAGAACGGGTGGCTGGAAGAATGCCTTTGGCAGTCCTGGCAAGACCAGGTTCCAGATTACTTTCTCACACCACCATGCACGCAATTGACTTCAGAGACTGGTGAAGGGAGCATCGGGAAAGCCTTTGGGCTGCATCCTGCACACATCTCAGCACACCCGCTACCGTACAGTGTTGCAGAACACCTTGTGGACTCGTCAACAAGGGAATGGGGCACATGGAGCCGGTGGTATGGAGAAAAGTACGAAAACCTGATAGACACTGTGGATGTAAACAGGCCCAGACAGAGCTCATGTGACAGGGAAGAAGGCAGCGCACGACCCCTGACGAACAGCTGGGAGGCACTCCCAGCTGGAGCAGTGGTAGTGGCAAGAAAGGATGAATATGCGATGAATGTAATGGATGGCATTCCTGATGCCTGAGTCTCATGAACACTGCATGAGATTTGTGACATGTTAGTTGTAGTGTGCAGTGCTCTTAACCAATGAATGCGGGTGGGTGTCCATTAAACAAAGAGCGTTTGTTTATTTTGCAAATTAGTGGTTGATCAAGTGAATAACTATTGTTATTGATAGATAAGGTCCATATGTGCTGGCGCTGAGGAGGGTGGACATAGCAGTCCGCACTATGCTTGCGCTGGAGGTTCTAGTGCTATGCCCCACGCTATCCTACTTCCAACTACTCTTAGTCAGTCCGACAACTATCCTTTATCTTCCCACCAATATTCGCCTTATCTATCCACAATCCTATCATCTCCAAACTTTTATCTATCCGCACAAGCATGCAAAGGCTTATACTCATTTGTTCAAGCGGTTTTCAACAACACTTTATGAAGTTAAAAAAAATGAATCAAGTGTCTCAAGCAAAGAAACCTTTATTAACTTTCTAGGTAACCTTTGTGACATTTAATAAAATAACGCAAGAATGAACCCAAAGTAACACTGATTAAGTGTGTTAAGCAAGATAACCTTTATTAACTGTCTTTAGGTAACTGTAAGACTGACATTTGATCTAAAAAATCGCAAATTGAGAACCGAAGTTACAGAGTGGGCTTAAGCAAAGCGAATAAAAGTGAACAAGAAACAGACACTACAGTCTCTGGCACTATTCTCAGTCACTCTGAGTTCCATGTCCATGCGTCTCAGCTGGTTAAGCGGCCAGGGACTGTGGAGGTGGCTGTAGCCTTGAGTGCTGTCTGATGGGTGCGCATGGGCTGCTTGGCCCTGAGAGTACAACAGGAATGGTGTGTTCAGCGAGCTCTCAGAGAGCTGAGTCAATCCCGTGAGGTTTAGAAGGCCCTGCTCAATCGCATGTACGCGGGATGTGCAAGGCAACAAGACTGATGACAGAGTTGTACGTTGTGGGGACTTGGGGTGTGAGGTGAACGGAAGGAGGAGTGTGTAGTGGGGCTTGTCTGGTCTGCAGCTGGGTGAGGTGAGTTCCATCTGTGGCAATCAGATGTAGCCCTGGGGCCAGGATTGGGAAGGGCTGCCTCGCGGCTGTGGAAGTCCTGGTACGTCGTAGCCTGGAAGTGAGAGAGCTGTTTAAAAGCTGTGGAAGGGCTGTTGACATGCCATGGGTGGAGGAGAGAAGACCTGGCCTGGGTAGAGCAGCTTCAGCCTCGGGCCCTTGGAGGGTTGTGCAGAAGTGGTGTCAATCTTCTCCTCATGCAACCGGTTACTGAGGGCTCGCGGCAGTACCCTGAGGGTCTTGGCTCCATCGGTAGGTGCGGCTTCGAAGTTGCTGGGGCTGGAGGAATTCCTCTTCCATGTGGTAACGCGCTGACGAGGAAGTTCTGTGCTGGTCTTCATCATGTTCCGTGGATCTCCAACCAGGACAGTGGGGTTCTGGCCCTCACCAGTCTGCCGTGGGTCCTGCGCTTCACATCGCTGTGGAAGGCTGGGGTAGGGGTGCATTGGTTCTCTGTGGCTTGCTTGGCTTCTTCCTCTCATTTGTGATCTAGGGCATCCTCCACGGTCCTCCTGGCATGGGAGTGTTCTCAGCTGTTGGGGTGATCTTCTGCTGTGGGGCCTCGGTGAATGAACACCTGCCCTGGACAGTGGTAGCTAGTGCTTCCCTGGCTTGGAAGAGGACTGCGCTGTTCTGTTTGGGTAATGTATGAGGAGAGGGGTCATCAGGGGGGCCTGCTCCTATGGTGGCCGACTTTCACCCTCAAGGAAGCCTAATTTGGGCCGATGATGTGGAGCATCTCGCCAGGTCAGATGATGCGTTGAGCCAGCGGCCTGCCCAGAGATTTGTCTTCAAGGGTGTACTTGCCCCTAGACCAGGGTGTGGCATGGGCTTCTACCATCCCAGGAAGTACGATCTGCGTGTACCCAGGCTCCTCTGCCGTGTCTCTCCAAAGCTGCCTGCTCTCTTTCTTGGTGTTCGGTGGATAGGAGTCTGTGGCCCTTTCTCCTACAGGTACTGCGTTCTCCTCGCAGGCATTTCCAGCAGCCTCTCCTCGGATGGGTCTTGAAACAGTGTATTGTTTCCTCTCTCCTCTCCTTCTCTTGCCTCTTCCTTCCCTCTGCAGGGGCCTGTCAGAAGGGCCTTCGCGGGTGGCGCTTGAAGGTCCAGCATGGGCCCTTCAAGCAGCAGGGCTTTGAGGGCCTTGGGGCTGGTCCACCACAGGCAGCAGTAGGCAGCAGAGCCCAGCAGGCAGTAGCAGCAGCTGTAGCAGTCGCACAGCAGGAGCAGCAGCTTTCAGTAGTCAGGGGGTGGGATGCTGGGTATCTGTCCTTCTTGCGCAGGGCTGTCACGAGTAGGCACCGTGGTCTCCTGCTCTTCCCTGACTGATGAACCATGGTGTTCTTGTGAAGATGGTAAGTGTGGCTAGGCACGTTCTTTTCCTCTGAATGCCTGACTGCATGCAGGCTGCATCCCTGTTTATATCCGACGGAGTTGATGGCCATGCATGAGCTCCCGCCTATGTGCAGTAGAATGTCTTTGCATGCCATCAAAGTACATTCTCGCGCGGCCCATCCGCTTTGCTTCCTGCTAGAAGCGTCTGGTGATGCATCTTGCATCACCACCTATGTCAATCCGCCACCTTCTCGCTATGGTCGCGCCTTTGAAATTCGTGTCCAGAAGCCCTTCGGTGTGTCATCCACTTCGCATATCCACTGTGCATCCGACTAGGCTCCTATATAACTAAGCCGTTTTAATCATCGCCCGGCTTATGTACTACGCACGTCATTGTCTTTTCGTGTTCTTTTTCCATTCTGTTTATAGCAAACATTTTCACCACTTTTTGGAAACGGATGGAGCCACCCCCAAAATTTTGCTTGTCCGCTGTGTCCTTTATGCATACGTTTTGCATCCGTCAGCCAGTGTGACCTAGCCTTAAATTCAGCATGCTCCCTAATGTAAAAAAAAAACAAAACCTCTCAGTTTCTCTTTCTAAGTAACAATAAAAAGAGAAACACCCATAGTTTACTTCAAGAAAAATGAGATGAGAATACTTCTGTTAAAAATCACCTTGGATTAGTAAGGAAGGTAGTTGCAGATCTGAGATGGCCTGGGTCCAGGTCACAAAATAATTAAAAGGGTTTGAAATAAAATTATCCCAGCATTGTAATGTTCTTGGATAGCTTTTCCTGTTCTTTACTGGCTAGATTCTTGTTGCTATAATTTCCTTTTTCATTATGCACTTAGAAAACATTCAATGTTATATCTTAGCCATTTCAATTATTCCTCTAAGTGAGAGATACAGGGCTTTTCTGTCCTGAAACTTCAACTAGAGGATTTTCATGGCTAAGCAGATTGAAATTGAAGTCTTTATAGATTTCACCTCTGTTGTAGAGCGGCGGAATAACCTGAGGCAAACACGGAGCGAACTTCAGCTTTTTACTTTATTGTAACAATAAAGGGTTGCCGCGGCTGCCGCACTAACAAGGAAGCTTGCTGGTGGACAACAACTGATGCTGTTTGACAGTTCCCTTTTATAGCCGGCTGTCAAACGGCATCAGCCAATAAGAATGGCCCACATTCCTGCTGGAAATACGGACTGGAGTGAAGACTTCAGCTCAGTCTTTTTGAATGCCACACTCCTTTCCCCCAGAACGGAGCATGCGTAGTCCTTCAGATAACTTGGGTGCTTGTGCAGGCGGCCAGATCTTCTAAGTCCTGATGAAGATGCTGCTGGAAGGAACTTTTCCACTTGCTGGGCAACTTCTGGTGCCTATGAAGCTGATGTCTCGGCTTCAGGCATTTCTGGGTGAGGGACAGATGACTGTTAAGGTAGGCTTGCATTCCTATTGAATCCATGGGAAGTTTCTATGGTCGCTGGCGGTTTCTCTGTTGCAGGAACGTTTTGAGGGCCATCTGCAGATGCACTCCAATGCCTTCTAAGCTGATCCATATGGCGGCACCAGATGCGCCCATCTTGCAGTTGGACCCTGTAAGACTTAGGACCAGTTACCACCACAATTTGCCCAGGTATCCACAAAGGGTGTTCCGCATAGTTCCGGGCATAGACCTGGTCATTCTCAGCAAACTCCCTTGCCTGGCTTTTTGACCCTAGGGGTGTGACTGGGGCATAA